>OZ005743.1:118925237-119088826 GCA_963930735.1 Dioctria linearis | reverse complement strand
ACAAGCTATAATATATAATAGGTCAAATTAAAGAAGAAAGTCCACAGTTTACAGTTTTTATAAAAAAACATTACGTTAAGTACCTACCTCTTTGTAAAAAAAAAAGAGGTAAAAGTTAATAAAAGTGTAAGAAAATCCGAAATTTTAGTTTAGACCACCATAATTAGTACGGGCTGGTCGAGAAGTCGTTGGAAAGGTCATTAAGATCTGCATACAATGAACTCTGTTAGTGACTACACACTCTGTACTTTATATTATACAGGGTATTTTGTTAAAGACTATCAAATTTTCTTAATCACCCTGTAACTCCGAAACGGTTGAGATGTCGCCCCTCCCCATGCCATACAATTTTTTGTTTGACTAGGTGCCTACTATCACCTCCTGTCCTCTGGACGTCCACCATGGACGAAACAGCCTGTATAAATGGAAATATATGTATATGGAAGAATGTTCACGTTTCCGCCGCTGTAACTCGTTATACATCAGACTTACAAAAAAAAAAGTGTATACAAAATACTTAGGGAATTTAGTCTTCTTCAAATTTTTTGTTTTACATTTTTGTCATAGGATCAACCAATTGTTGGTACCTTTAATCCAAGATGGTGAACCGTCCGGACCCCCCCCCCCCCCCCCCAAGGTGAAAACTTGGATTTTTCATCGGAGCCTGGAACTAAAAAACATACATAAAAATTACAACTACCCCACCTTTTGTAGGGCAAAAACCCCTACTGACTTAACTATATGGCAAAAATGAAATGAAAATGCTTGTTGATTGGAATGCTTAATCAGTTCTTATTTTATTCTCCTTGGTTGCCTCTATTATACAAAATTTCTCTCCGCACTAAGCTTACTAAAATTCCAATTAAAATGTGCTTTATCATCAATAAATTCAAAAGTGCTCAATAGTTCAATAAAGAAAGAGTCGAATCACTTGCACAATAAATTATTATATGGCTCAATCATTGTGAGTCAAATTAAGAATTTACAACGCCATTTTCATTGCCCATTTAATCACGGTGATTAGATTTATGCTGGGTATACCCCCGTGCATGACAATCATCTTATCACTTCATTTGTTTCTTTATTTTCGTGATCTTACTTCACTTCTTTCAATGCTGTGCAGTGGCTCTTTCTTTATTTATGGGACAATTTTGTTTTTAGTGTCTCATTACACAATTCATTGTTTTATATGATTCTCAATTTTAAGTCAATTCAGGATCTCTTAATTTATAATTAATTTAAGTTGTGACAATTTGTATTTGGAGCGCAAGTTGTAGGTTGTGATATGTATGAAAAGAGGACTGGAAAATGAGTGCTGTGCAACTAGAAATGAAGTGATTTTCATATCAAAATTATTATCTTTGTTTTATGTTATACAGGGTGTCTCAGAAATAATGAGAAATATTTTTAGAGGTGAAAGTATGAGAAATTTGCAGCAAAAAAGTATATAATTTTTTTTTTGTCAAATTAGGCATGAGTTATGTCCTAGACCATTGCCCTCTTCATTTCCAGACCATGACATAAAACGATTTTGCCTTTTTTTTTACTTGCAAAAGTACGAAATCATACTACTCTAATACATTCAAAGAGCGATTTTCCTTTGTAAAAGTATACGAAATCGTAGTACTCTCATACATTCAAAGAATTTGATGTCACGGCCTGAAACATAAAGACGGCAATACCTAAACACACAGCGCCCTAATGAAGAAGTTACTAACTCAGTAGACTATAAAAATTCATTATACAACTGCAGACACACAGTCATTTCTTTAATTAAGTTCTACTGTCAAACGGGCTTTGATATACTTATGATATTAAAGAAGCGATATGGATCGCATCAACGCGATAAAGTTTGTTTTTATTTATTTTATTTTTCAATTTAACAATTTGCAAATGAATAAAAATAATATTGATAATATAATTCATGCTTTGCATTTCTTAAGAATCTGCTCAATGGTCTGTCCACCAGCTAGCTCATTAGGGTGCACCTGTAGATTACTAAATGATCCTATTCTGCGTTTAGTTATCCTTATGTACTGTTACTGTTCTTTGAAGTTGGTAGTTTCACAAGCTTAGTTTGGGAAACAGAATCTCCATTATCTTAAATAATTCATTTGCTCTGAGGTGCATTCACTTTCATTCTCCTGATCACTTGCATCCTAACGGTGTCGTCTCTTTTAGCTTGCAATTCAGCAAGGAAAACTTAAGAAATATTTTCAACGTGGTCTACTGACGATGATAAGCTATCAAACTTAGTATTTCGTCTCATATTATTATCTCAACTTCACAAATAATAATTCAAGTGCATATTTGGGTTCAGCTTGGTTTTTATTTGGCATCTACTGCAGATAAGAAACAAACCAAACCATCCTGAAGAGTAAGTATATGCTTTCTACTGATCGAAACGCCCTCTTTTTTGAAGATTTTTTAAAGATATTTTTTTTCAAAGAGTTAGTGTCACTCGATTCTCTAGCTGCAGAATCGGCCACTCAGTAAATTTTATTTTGACTAATTCTCTATATGAATTTATTGATTTTCAATGAATCAATCAATATTGTGATTTCGTGTGGTCGTTTTAGGACAATTGCGACAAGTTCAGGATGATTTTGTTTTAATTTATATTTTTATTTTATAAGTATGTATGTATATAAAAAATTACATTCCCTCCTAACAATTCTATACTAAATAAATCTATATGTCATCACTTGAGAACGGCTCGACCGATTTGGCATAATTTTTTGTGTTTTGTTGTGTTCGTAATTGTCAGGACAAGGCTTTTAGGGAAAGATGAATTGGAATCGGTAGCCCCTTCTTTTTGTTGCCATTCAAAAATTTCGTTTTTAACTAAATATTTGGACATTGCCTGAGAACTCGTCAACGTGGACAGCACGAATTTTGTTAACTGCATTTTCGTATAAATTGCCAATACAAGTTCAAAAATGAACATAATAGGGCGACTCCTTTTTGATGTTGCCATATAAAACTTCAGTTTTTCACTATAAAGGATGTCGCAGACTAATATGACTATATTTTGCCAAATGACTCCTCTCGTCCAGGCAGGAGGTGGTGCAAAATGTCACCCTACCGAATTACGGGGTGATTAGTCAAATATGCTCTTTTTTCATTGAAATCCCTATAGCTTGAAAAGTCCTGGATATATGGTCTATTTTATACTATTGTATGCAGAACCTTAAGGTCTTTCCTATGAATGCTAAACCACCCCCTTACCCCTGCCCATTCCTGAGTTATGACGCTTCAAATTCAAAATTTCGGTTTTCAAATTTTGTTTTTGTTATTTGTCCGTTAATTTAAAAATACTCCCACTAACATACATTTTTGTTACAAAAATTTCTAAAGCCCAGAGTCTTCTCTTTAATTTAACCTAGTACAGTTATATTCCATCTGTGAAGGTTAAGGAGTTATTGGGCCCTATTCTGTCAGTAAAATTTTATCATTTTATGTTATGTTATGCCTTAAAATAAAATATTTCCCTAAAATCCTATTCTGTACCAGGAATTTTATTTTATGCATCGTAACATAAAATATTTCCTGTTATGGAGCATAACATAAAAGAACCTAAGCAGCACATTTTAAAGGTATTTTGACACATTTTATGAAAATTACATGCGTCAATTAACATTTGTTGTGCGAAAATTGTTTTAATTAAAAACTAAAATGTCAGAAATTGTAGAAATTTGCATTGGTGCGGTATGGTAAAATATAAAAAGTTAATCATATTTGCCTAGGTTTTAATTTTATGCAGAAGAGATTATAGGATACGATATCTTCGCGATTCCTACGATCCATGTGAGTTGCCCATGCTAGGCTCCAAAAGTTCTTCCGGCTGGATAATTAATAAACTTCTTATATTGTGATTTGTAAACTTATTTTGCAAACTTATGAATAATTCTAATTTATACCCAAAATGTTTCGTTTTAAGAAAACAAATTAAAATACTTATAGATTAACTATAGCGTCATAACGACATACTCCGTTTACTTTGAGTTAGGAGTCTAAAATTGAACGGAATGGCTGTCTTTCTGCTGCTTTGCATTTCTACGGACACGGTTCGTATCAAACTCCAGTCAGGAGTTGTCATATTTGAGCACTTTTACACCCAAAGTATCTCAAGAGCTATTAAATATATTAAAAAATAACAAAATTTAATTTTGAATTTAAAGCGTCATAACTCTAGAGTGGGGAGGGGAATGGGTGTGACTTAAAATTTATAGGAAAGACCTTAAGGTTCTGCATAAAATGCCAAAAATAGACAGTAATCCTGTACTTTTCAAGATATGACTATTTAATAAAAAAAGAGCATATTTTACTAATCACCCTGTAACTCGGTTGGGTGACTTTTTGCCTCTCTCATGCCATACATTTTTGTACTTGTCTGGATGAGAGGAAGCATTAGGCAAAATATAGTCATATTAGTCTGGGTCACCCCGTATATTTGGACACGTAGAGAGCTAAAATTTTGTACACGGGCCTTTCTTTAAAAAATGTAAATTTAAGTTCAAAAATGGGACCAATTGGGTAATTACTTCGTAGGGTTGCCATACAAAAATTTCGTTTTTAACTATATATTTGGGCACTGCCTGAGAACGCGTAGATCTAAAATTTGGTACATGGTGTTTTCATAGCAATGGAATATAAAATTTCAAAACTGGACTAAATCGGGTTACCTCTTCTTTGTGTTGTCATACAAAACTTTGGTTTTTCACTATATACTTGGAAGCTGCCTGAGAAGGCGTCGAGGTGGAGAGGTCATATTTTGTACACGGCGTTTACATAAAAATTGGAAATTGCAAAAGTGAATCAAATCGGGCAGGCCTTTCTTGGTATTACCAAAACTTTGCATATATATTATCGCCGGGCAACACCGGAGGGCTCTGCTAGTATATTACAAAATTTAGAAAAACCCACAAAAAAATGCAATCCATCCTAGATTCTGGCTGTCAGTATGCGTTAAAAGCTGTTCAGCAGCCCAAAGGATTTAACTTTTTATGCATAATATTTTCGAGGTTTTTATTATTTTTCGCTGACCTTCTCGTACTGGGTTAATCTTCTTTCTATGTAACATCGTTATGTTGTTGCTGTCTTCTTTTATATTCTTCAATTGTCATCTCTCTTAGTCAGGTTTGTATTGAGGGATCGCCACCATTGCTCATTCTGTTTAACTAGGTATGTACGGCTGGATAAGCTTGTTTGCTCCTCGATCGATCTCATTGCCACTTGAGATTCATTTGGCTTGCATGTTCGTCTTAACGGATGCCGTCTATTTATTATTCCAGACAGGTAGAGTAGATAACTCCCGGCTGACTATATACTCCTCCGGGGCGCACCGATGGGGGGTCAGTTTTTCTCAGCGTTATTTAAAAATCATGAATAAAATGTAATGTGTATATATATTATTAAAAGTCCCATAAAATGAAATATATACTTTAAATATAAATATGGCTATGATTAATAGTCCTGATTATGGGACATGGCGACGGGCGCGGAGAGTCATGATCGGGCGATAAAGGCGAGATAGTATATTCCATACAGTAGAATAGCTTAAAATAAACGATTGAAAAGTTAATTTCACAAATTGCTGATAACAAAATATAAAATATCATAATTTCTCTGCATTTAGTGTTAGTTTCGTGTTATTCTATTAGAGCGTTCCAAATAATGCTTTTTTCGATTTAAATTTTAAGGCTTAAACACAGTTGTGACGGAAAACTATTGCAGTAATATGAAAAATTTTCGCCAAGAACGTTTTATGGAGCGTGTATTAATTACATAGGAATCTGCAGTGCCGTCGGCCACCGACCACTTTATTGAATTAATTGAATTACGACGGCGAGGCCGACGGTCGATGGCAATTGCAGATTCCTATGTAATACACACTCCATAAAACGTTTCTGGAGAAAATTGTGCATATTACTGCATATTCTAATCTTTGTTGCACAGAACAGTCGTAAAATATAAAACTTCTATATTTTATCCCTCAAAAAAAGGCATAAAAAAATTCCCCGAACTAATTGTATATTTCTTAACGTTTTACTCATCGCCATGATTATTTTTTAAATTGTGTGAAAAGAAGCAAATTTTTTTCTTAAAATTACAAAATTTAGAGAAATTTAGTGGCATTGGCACAAAATTACACACCTAGAAAAAAATGCCGCAGCAGCTATCATTGATCGCCCACCCGACCAAAATAGATTTAGCCTTTTTTGGAATATTTAAAAAAATCGCAAATTTTAGTAAAATATGGACTCGAAGGATATTGCTTCCACATCAGAAATGTTTTAAATATAATAAATTATTTATTGAAGAAAAAAGTCATTGAAACTGCATACAAATTTTCTGTAGGATGTTATTTTGTAAATATTCTGTCGACATTTATAATCTCCACCAATTATAAATTTGTATGGTCTTAGTTTTGTTTTTAAAATTTCGTGAAAACGCCACAAATTTCGTGGGTTGTAAATAAATAAATAAATGAATGGGTTTAATTATTTATCAAATTATGACTAATTTATTGAAGATAAAGAAAACAGTGGCCTTATGATCCATGACAAGATTTCAGCGAATAAAACACTAATTACGCAAAAAATGTTGAATATAACTTTATTTTTTTATATTGAGAAACTCGTTAAAAATTTCGTATGGCAAACAAAATATTATTAGAAACCTTGGAATTTAAATCCAAATCAAAGAATTCAATTTAATTTTATCTAGCGTTATATTTAACCCGTCTGACACTAATGGTTTACACTTGAATTTATTCCACCTGCAGTGGAACAAATTTTAGTACAATAGAAGAAAGTTTTAGTACAATAAAATGGTATAAGACTGAACGTTTTCACAGTATCCGTAAAACACCTAATTTTTTATATAGCAACACCAAGGGGTTGTCCGATTTATTCCATTTTTGAAATTTTATTTGCTGTTACTATGAAAACACCATGTACCAAATTGCGATTCCCTACGTCAACGCGTTCTCAGGCAATGTCCAAATATATAGTGAAAATCGAAATTTTTGTATGGCAACCCTTGTTAGCTCAGTGGTAAGAGCAGTCGCCCGGCAAGCGGAAGGTCCAGTTTCAAACCCCGGACGAGGCGGTTGCTTTTTCTTCTTGTATTTATAAATTTGATTTAGAATCGTTAAAAATAAATGTTCTTAGATTCTTCTTTCTCCATCTATGAAGGAGTTGCCCGATTTGTCTCATTTTCGAACTTAATTTTACTTTTTTTTTTTTAAAGTCCGCGTACAAAACTTCAGCTATCTAAATACATGCGTTCTCGAGTTATCGTGCGTACGGACAGCCGGACGGACGCACGGACAGACGGACGGACATGCAAACATCAAAATAATTTTTAATATTATGCGTGGGTGTCCAATATGTTTTACTCTACCATCATTATATCTGTGCGTTGTAAACGGAATGACAAACTTAGTACACCCTATACATCTCATCTAGGGTATAAATAAAGGATTGATATCATAAAGTTAGTTTTTAGTAACCAGTAGGAGCTCCTTTCTCTTTGGTAGCCTTGAACATACGTCGCGACACCGACATTGATGACTGGATCTCTAAGACTCTCACTTCTCTAACTTACTTTGTGAAATTGACGACCATTTTCCTTTTATTGCAATTTTTAATTTGTGTATGTTGTGAAATTAATGCCCATTGGCACAAACACACCTTCCAATAATTCCCCAGGATTCTCAACTGAAAAAAATCTAGACTCCTTGAAAATGAAGTCCGTGTCGCATATTTCCTCAGCGCGCTCAAACATCACTTCCTCTAACATCTCGATGTACGTTTCTGCATTAATTTTTTGGAGAGCATATGCAATTTCGGTTCTTCCATTTGCTGAAAATCCATCCCAAATGAATTCTTTGCACCGCCAAAATTTCGACTTATTCTCACTACCCACTGAAGCCTCTTTATTATGCCAATAATAATTAATCAAAGCCATCTGGGCCGTCAAAGTTAAACTTCTTTTCGTCCGAGAAAAGAACTTTTCGCCATGCCGTTGTCCAGCTTATAAATGGCTTTCAGAAAATTTCAATCTGGATTCTTTATGTGCTGCAGTTAAAGGGGGCTTTCTGACACTTCTCTTGAATTCCATATTCGAATTTTCATTTCAAATTTGCTGCACATGTCGGCCTGTTATTGGCAAGTTTAATGTGTTCACAATTTGTGATGAAAATAATTTATTGAAATTGCTTGCTTTACTGACGATTTTAAACGAACGTATCGCGCTGTAAAGTTTTTGTTTCGTTTGTGTTTCGAAGGTTTGCCATAATTATTGCCCAACTTAAGAAAGTTGTGTATTACAGTGTTGGATCTTCCGATTTCCTTGCAATTTCCAGATCTGGAAATCGACAATCCTTATAAGCACAAGATTAAAAAATTAAATAACTAAATATAATCAGAGATAATATTATACCGTTTTAAAAGTAATTTCAGGAATGTTTTCGCTACTAACAATCAGAAAAACACTTCAACCCTTACATACCTGGGTATGTTTGTAAAATTTTGGAAATGAAAAAAACTTCATTTTGATTTTTGAAATTTTTCATCAATGACTTTTGTTATCCTTAAGTGCTCTATTTGTAACTAATTCATGCTTTAAAATTTTTAAAATAATTCTTGGGTTCCACCGAAAATAGACCTAAATTATAAATATATGTACGTTACCAAACTGAAAGCATACATTTTTTAGGAATGAGGATTGAAAGCTAAATAAAATAGAGTTAATCCTTAAAAATTGTTATCTAATTTACTATAGAAAGCATTTATTACATCTGGGAAGCTTTGCATATATAGGTTTAGTGCATGTTGTGCAACATTTTCGCGTGGGTCCTAACAAATACCACAGTTACCTTCTAATTTTAGTCTGTCTGTTTGATCCCGTGCTGCTGGTTCACTTGACTTGTATATAGATGAAACTGGTATTGGGTGTCCCGTCATGTATTCGATAGCTGATCTGGTTCCAAAGTTCCTCATTATATGAAATTCGCTGCTCTGATTTGTACAGCGGGCATGGTGAGGGCTTTACCAAGATCTTGCAGAAACGTACGTCTCTTATTTGTTTTTTTTTACTACAATTGTGCGTATCGTATATAAAGAAGAGTGCAATGCTAGAGCAGCCACATTAAAAATATTATAAACAAAATTTAGGGTCTAACCAATGTATATCTCTTGGTGATACAATGTCCTACCATCTGTTATTTGCCCCATTGCATTTGTTGTAAAGAGATGTGATGTCAGGTTTTATTGGACACGGATAACACTATTATCTTTTGCGGTTGAACGCAATATTATAGATTTCTCCTTTTCCGGTACGTGGTTTTGCTACAAAATGCGAATCCGGTAGAACGCGATATATGGAAACGTATATGTAGCTTGCTTTTCTGTAGAAATGTAAGATCTAGTATTTTTTTTTCAATGTTCCGACCAGTCTAAAATTGTGGTCGATACCTCAAAATGCGATTTATGATCAAACCAGTCCTTTTGCTACCCTTGCTAATCAGTGGAAAAAATAAAAGCCGGTCTTAAGAATGATACTTTATGCTTAATATAAATACATAAACAAATTCACCCTGATTTGCTCGAAAAATTGAATTCCTGCCATCAAGAATTATCTTACCAACAAGTTTTGTAAGGCATAATCAGCATACTCACATTTCAAAAGAGGCTCAATCATGTAAGTAGATTCTCATGATTTGTGTGACTGCGTTTTCTAATTATATATATAAAACTGGAAAATGATACGGTTCCCCAAAAATATACGTAAATATGATTACATACCTGGGGGTTTGTTTAAGTCATTGCTGTTATCAATTGACACAAAGGTTAAAAACTACACTATTTATACCCTAGATGAAATCATAGGGTACAATAAGTTAGCCATTCCGTTTGTAACGCACAGAAATAAAGCTAGTAGAGAAAAATTGGTTGGACAGCCACGTTTAAAATTAAAATTTATTTTTTTATGATGTTCAGGGGTGGAAAGTGGTTTGTTGGGATTTTCGGCGAAACGTGACCTCCTACCGGAAAATATCCTTCACAAAAGTTATATATATTAACAAAATCTAAAATCTTCATATAAGCCATTTTTCAACATAACCTCAAATTTTCGCGAAAATGGTCGAAAACCAATTTTTCGATTTTTTATTTTTTGCTCTCGTAAAAACAATTCAATTTACATGAAATTTTGTAAAAGTATACCTTTTTTGTATTGAATTAGCATATTAATTTTTCGGGCATCAAGTCTGAGCTGCTTGGGATAAATTTGGGCACGGGTCTACCTAGATGTTAGTTCCAGGCCTATTGCTTAGCTTTTTTGCTATCGGGCTCGTTGTTCAAATAACCATGTGCAATTGATAATAAACTTTATATAGTTAGGAGTGTTGTGCAGCTCCTCCTTGGCAGCCCTGTTATTCTACCCCCCCCCCCCCCCTATTCCAAATACCTTTCTAATATGAATTTCCGAATTCACAATTTTGTAAATTTTTCTTCCACAACTTGAAAGATTTTTTATTAATTTATTATTTATTTAGTTTCAGGGTTACACCACTTTCATTAATTAAATTCACTCAACTTTAGTAATATAATATTAAAGTAAATTTTGTCATTGAAATTTAATCCATTATTAACAGAATTAATAAAAAATTGAAAATCATAAAAATATTGAAAAATTTGCAATTCGAAAAGTCATGTTTTTTGGATTTCCCAATTTTAAGCGGTTTCTTCAAAATAAACCATCAACATATATAGACTATTTTAAAGTAGACATTTCAATGGTTAAATTGACCCTGGATAGAATATTTACATCGAAAACAACACCAATACAGTTTTCCGTGAAAGATTTTGGTTTTTTTCTCGAAAAATATAAATATCTCGGAAACTACTTATTGTTCTGATTTAAAAAAAAATCATGCTAATTTAATACAAAAAAGGTATAGTTTTACAAAATTTTGATGTAACTTGAATTGTTTTTACGGGAGCAAAAAATAAAAAATCGATAAATCGGCTTTCGACCATTTTTCTCGGAACATTTGAGGTTATGTTGGAAAATGTCTTATATGAAAGTTTTAGATTTTTTTATTATGGACAACTTTTGTGAAGGATATTTTCCGCTAGGAGGTCACGTTTGGCCAAAAATGCCAAAAAACCACTTTCCACCCCTAAAAACCCCCTATTTCACAATTTCACTTTATCTCGTATTTAATTTTTGTTTTTTTCTCTTAATTATAACCTTCACTAAATTTTCCAGCTAGTCCTTGCCTGTGTATAATTTTCTTTCTTTTAGCCTTCACAATCCGCTTTGGGACTAGTCTATTCATCTAAGGCACGGGTTCCCAACCTATGGGTCGCGACTCTGAATGGAGTCGCAGCGGGTTTTCTGTGGGGTCGTCAACTTATACACAGTTAACTAAAAAAAATATTGACAATAATGCAATATGTCATGCAGATATGTCCGTAGACATTAAAGAGCAGATTTTGAATAACAGCAAGGTTTCACCATTGTTTTCTTTTCAAGTTGATGAATCAACAGACGAAAGCTCGTGTGCTCAGTTGCTTGTCTTCGTTAAATGATTCAGATGATATCAAAAAAGAGTTTCTATTTTGTAGTGGAATTGAAACTACTAGAAAAAGTGAAAAGATAAATACGTTTTTTGAGACTGGAGGATTAAAGTGAGAAAACGTCTGTGGGATTTGTCCGAATGGTGCACCACCTATGCTTGGGTCAAAGTTGGGCTAGCTTCCCAAACAAGGAAAATCTACTGCATTAAATTCACTGGTATGCCCGTGCCAAAAAGACTCTTCCAACTTCTCTGCAAGAGGTACATAATTCGCTGATAAAAATCGTAAATTACATCAAATCTAGAGCTCTTAACACCTGTCTGTTTAAAGAACCTTGCAAAGACATGGACTCTGATCACGAGGTTCTTCTTTTCTAAGCTGGTTGGGGACAGGAAATGCTATGACACAGTATATTCATGCTATGAATCGTGTCTTTGAAGTGAAAGCTGAAAGCAAGTCGTTCATGAAAGTGCAAGGGAAACATGACCTTTTTGTATATTTTAACGACAAAACTTGATTGAAAAGAGTAGCATACCCTAGCAGATATATTAGAACAGCAAAATAGGCTTAACCTGAAACTTTAGGGAAAGGAAACGAATATTATCGCAATTTTATGATAATCTCGGGGCATTTTTATCCAAGCTGTAAAACTGGAGAAGAAAAATAAATCTTGGGAACTACGCAATATTTGAGAAACTCTGCACTGTGGTAGATGAATCTGAAGGTGAAATAAATGAAAATTTGAAGGAGGAGATTAGATACTGGTGGTCATCTCGAATCCCTAGAAAACGAACTTCAGCGTTGCTTCCATGAGCTGAAAAAAGAAGAAACGACCGAAATCCATTTTCTGCTTCCCTTGATGTAACCAGCAATTCTGATGAATTACAAGATGAATTCTTGGATTTGCGGAATGATCGGAATGATTCCTCGGCACGTAACTTGTTTAATGAAAAATTGCTTACACAATTCTGGGGGATAGTATGTATCATTCGTACACAAATGTGACCATGCTTGCCTTTCTACTTTTAGTTCCATCCATTTGTGTCACATATCTCTGAGAGAGTGGATTTTCAACTCTTCTTTGTTTAAAAACAAAAGAAATAAATAAATTAAATGTTGAAAATTACATGAGGTTGGCGGTAACAAAAGCGAATTTTGAGACTAATTAATAACATGCAATTTAAACCATCGCATTAAATTAATTATTAAACATAATTTAAAATAAAATTATACTAAAAAACTATTTTCGTTATTGTTTTTAATTACCCCACTAGAAATTCTTTTATAAAAGGGGGAAAAAAGGTATCGACACAATCTACCATAATATCTAGGCAGCAAAATTGAAAATTTTACGAGTTTTATTCACCTAGAAATAATAGATTTGTATAAATGTCTGTGACTAGATAAATTATTTCTTTGGAAACCAGACCAGGAAAGGAATTCAGTGAAATTTTTTAAAAAGTATAAAATATGTTATTGCATAATGGTAACAAATTAGCTTCCATACCGAAAGATACCGAAAGAAAACTCAACAAAATTTAAAGAAGAATACGGAAATAATAAATCTGCTAGAGAAAAAATGTTGTTTGTTCAATATTGGTGGTTTGTAAGCGTAGATTTAAAGATGGTGAATTTCTTATGGGGCTAGCAAAATATACAAACCAAATAGTATTCGTGTTTCCTCTGTCTTTGGGACAGTTGTTAGTAGAAAGGAATGACCGTTAAGAGAAACTTTGGGAAAAATCAACATCATTCATGAACAATGAATAGGCTGAGAAAAAATAATCCTTCCTGCACTTCATATTAGGCTTAGGCTAATGAAACGGTTTGCCAAAGCCTTAACTCAGAGTGGCAATTGTTTTAAACATATTTGTCGTAAATTTCTTGGCATCAGTATGGAAAAATTAAAAGCGGTCCGGTCCGTTCACAAATCCGTACCCTTATACAAAATTGTAATCTTAACATTCACATGACTTGCATAGATTCTGATATCTGAATAAGTTTTGTATCAGTTAACAACAATTTTTTAGGAATCTAGAAAACAGTAGAATATTCCGAAATAGTCGGAAAAATGCGATAAAAATTTTGAAAAATTGGGAGTTAAAATTTTGAAAAAAATTTCGGCTAATTTTAGTATGAAAATACATTTTTTACATAGTTATTTGGACAAATTCCCTGACAAACTAGTCGATTACAGTGAAGAGCGGTAAGCGCAGTTGCACCAGGACATCAGGATTATTGGCGACAGTTACTAAGGACGGTAAGACCGCCATATGATACAGGACTAATGCTGCTGAAACTTACAAATGGAATGTTCTGACCAGAAACAGAAAATAGAAAACGTTTTTCGTAATTTTTTTTTTAATTTTCTAGCTTACTATATAAAATACCACTCATAATGGAATTGTCATTTGAAAATAAAGGTCTCAATATAAGTACAAAGGGACACTGAAATACAGAAACAGGTGAAAGTAGAGTTGATTTGCAGTCAAAAACCTTATATACAATTTTTTAAATTTCAACTTAGTTTTGGAGAATTTAATATTTTTAATTTTTATCAAAATTCAGTGCCTGCGTTTGCTTGTTCCTTAATAACTATTTAACCCTTAGCTTTTTTCATTTATTTCTTACTTATAATCAGCACAAAAAGTTCGCAAAATTCATTACCTGGTCAACATCCAAATTTAAGACGTCGCATTATCTATAGATACAACATTTTATTAAAAAGGATACTTAATGAGGATATCATGATCTAAGAATTGTTCGAAAACCAATTTTAGCTTTTTTACTTGTGTAACCGTCCTGCCGGTTAATTGTAATACTGGCACCCGTTAATCTAGGAGGCGTTATTGAATTCGACGAGAAGGAAGAACAAGTAGGCGACGCGGTCGAGTCGTAGTAGAGACACGAGATAATTTGTATTTTTCAAGTTAATAAACGTCAATTCTTAAAAAGTCCCGAGATTTGTTTTTCATGACTGCTAGTCATCCTGACAACGCATTTTAATTTTGTTAATTACGATAACAATTTCAGAAGTGGAATTGGATTCACGGGGAGGCAGCGTAGTTATAAATTCATTCCGTCAACGCTTACCGAGTGTAAATTTTGCGACGTTTGAAAAAAAAATTAATAAAAGATAAGACGTCATTGAAAAAAAAAACGATTTTTTACAAAAAAATAGATATAGTCAATAATACAAAAATAACGAAAACAAACATTGAGGACTAACTATTTCATATAATCAGTGTTGCATAAATTCAATTTTTGCATGATAATAGTGAAATGCCCGCCGTAAATATTGATTTGCTGAAAGTGACAGAGTTGAAGGAAAAGCTCAGAGAATTAAATGCGCCATCGTCAGGTGCAAAAGCAGAGCTTGTGGGCAGATTACGCGAATTGATAAACAGTGATACGGTCGAAATGGAAACTATTTCTGTAAACCAAGACGGTGAAATTGAAGAGTTGAGGGACCAGATAGGAAAACTCTGCGTTAATGCAGAAACTATCTAACGACGTCATGCAAACTACGGTACCTAGAGGTACTGACGTTCCCGTCGCCACATCTTTTCCAATTACGAAAGCTACAACTCCCGTTCAACGAAACGAAACGCTGTTAAATACTGAACAAATAAATTATTCTTCGAGGCCAACGTCAACGTTTCAAAATATACGTGATATTATGGATATTTTGCCTACGTTCAGTCCAACAAGTGAAGAATCGCTTACGTCGGTCCAATTTATAAAACGGATAAGCCAATTGCAAGACGCTTATGGTTGGGACGAAAAAGCACTCTTATTTGCAGTGCAAACGAGACTACAAGGTCCAGCAAAAATGTGGATTGATAGCGTACCGGAAATCTATACAGCTTGGAACACGTTTTCCAACGATTTTCTGAAAGTTTTTCCAACAAAGCTCGATGAAGCCGATATTCATATCGCAATGGTTAATTCCAAACGTAAAAACAACGAATCTGTCGAAGATTATTTTTACAGAACGTTAGCACAGGGAACAAAAGGTTGTTTGGACAAAAGCACGATCATAAAATATATTCGGCGCGGACTGAATCACATTGGCCTTCAAAATGCTATAGCAACTATGCAATTTTCTACACCTAACGAAATGTTAGCGACAATATTTTGAGAATAGTTATTCTCGACCGGAGGAACGCGCCTCTGTAACTCAGCAGGTACGAAGTAATTTCGAAAATATAAACAGCAACAAACCAAAGCCGAACTTGAATAGGACGGAGCCAATTTGCTTTAACTGCTCGGAACGGGGCCATTTATCGATTAATTGCCGAAAACCGCAAAGACGACCGCGTTGTTCCAGATGCCAAAAATCTGGTCACTCGAGAGAGGATTGTCCTGGCAACACACGTGATGCACCCAAAACAGTACGTCGTATGTTCATTCAAAGTAAACCGAAAACTGTTATTAAACAGTTAAAAGTAAATGGCGTGAACACAACTGCACTGGTGGACAGTGGTAGCGATTGTTCACTTATTCAAGAATCGTCCGCCTCTTTAATGAAAACTACAAAACTAAATAATCCATATAATTTAACGGGCTTTGGAGGTGCAGTCTCAAAAGTAGAAGAGAAAGTTTCTAGTGTCCTCGAGATGGATGGTGAAAATTATAATGTTGATCTACTCGTGGTTGGAGATCAAACTATTTCGGAACCTGTGTTATTAGGAACAGACGCCCTGTGTGGAAAAAAAACTCGATTAATTATTGAATCGGAAGAATGCCGTATCGAAAGAAAACCTTTGAAATTTAAAACCGGACGGAATCATAACGAAAATGAGAGAGAATTGCTCGAACACACACTTCAACGATACCCCGAATGTCTCGCAGAAGATTTATCGCAGCTAGGCAGATGTCGATCAACGCATATGGGCATTAAGTTAACTACTAATATACCAATCAAACGGAGACCATACCGTGTTCCATTCGCCAAGAGGGAGAAAGTGAGAAATATTGTCAATGACCTGCTAGATCAAGGAATAATCCAGAAAAATGAGTCTGTCTACGCATCACCGATTGTACTGGTAACAAAGGCAAACGGAGAAGACCGTCTTTGTGTAGACTACCGGGGTTTAAATGAAATTACGGTAAAGGAGGTGTTCCCGATGCCTGTGATTGAAGAACATCTAGCTTGCCTTGCAGGGAATAAATATTTTACAACGCTTGATCTAATGTCTGGATATCATCAGATTCCCATCAGTGAATCATCTAAGCAGTACACAGCATTCGTAACCCATGACGGGCATTACGAATTTAATTGTATGCCATTTGGTCTCGTGAATGCACCCAGCATTTTTCAGAGGACTATGAACGAAATTGCTCAACGCATGGAACCAGGAGAAGCTTTAGTATACTTGGATGACATAATCATCCCCAGTACCAATGTCGAGTAAGGTATTCGAAAATTGGAGCAGTTCTTAAAAATTGTAAGCGAAATGGGCTTGACATTGAGATTGGACAAATGTGTTTTCCTTTCCGAAGAGATTTCTTTCCTAAGACACCGAATAAGCAAAGATGGAATAATTCCAGGTGAGAAAAAGTTGGACGCCGTGAAATACTTTCCAGAGCCAACAAATGTCCAGGACATCAGACGCTTTCTCGGTTTAACGGGATTTTTCAGGAAATTTGTGAAAAACTACGCAGCCATCTCCCGCCCAATTACGAAGCTGCTCAAAACAAAGGAAGCTGTAGAATTCGTGTGGGATTCTCCGCAACGCAACGCTTTTGAACAATTGAAGAACGTATTATGCAATGAACCCGTTTTGACGTTATATCGGCCAGATGGTGATCATCAAGCTCACACGGATGCTAGTTCAGTTGGACTAGCGGGCGTACTGATGCAGAAAGAGGGGAATAACTGGAAGCCTGTGTTCTACTACAGTCGACATTGTACGAATGCGGAGCAAAAATATCATAGCCACGAGCTGGAAATGCTTGCTATCGTCGAAACGCTTGAACGGTTCAAAATGTACTTACTTGGAAAACATTTCGAAATAGTGACTGATTGTGCAGCTATAACAACCACGAAGAGTACCAAACCGTTGGTCCCACGAATTGCTCGCTGGTTTTTGAAGCTACAGGAGTACGATTACACTCTTAGTCATCGATCTTCGGCACGAATGCAGCATGCCGACGCTTTAAGTAGAGCACCTGTTGAATCAGCGAGGGAACCAGAAATCGTCGAAAATTATATTAACCAAATCGAGATATCAGATGAAAACTGGTTATTGAGCATGTAGCAGCAAGATCCGAAGTTAACTCGAATTATAGAAGCATTACGTGGTGAAAGTCAGGACGAGCAAGTTCGACAATTTCGAAACGATTACTGCTTAAGGCATAACGTCTTAAGGTTGGAGAGCAGCGAAGATTTGTAGTCCCATCCTCCGTTCGGTGGAGAATTTTGAAATCATGCCACGACGATGCAGGACATTTTGGCCTTGAAAAAACAATGCAGCGAGTGGAAAGGATTTTCTGGTTTCCACGGATACGAAAATATACCAAGGACTATATTTCATCATGTATTAGTTGCTGCTATAATAAAGGCAGATTGGGTAAATCCGAAGCCCAGATGTACTTTGATGATGATATTCCGGTACCATTTCGTGTCATACATCTAGATCATCTCGGGCCGGGTCCACGGACTAGGTATGGGAATATATATATATTAATTAGTAATCACCGACCACTTCAGCCAGTATACCATCATAAAGCCAACAAAAAGTACAAAAAGGGATCCTGTACTTGCCGCTCTGAATGAGCTATCGTCATTTTTCGGACTTCCGAGTAAAATTGTCACGGATAGAGGTACTGCCTTCACGTCGAAACCATTCGAGAAATATTGCGATGAAAATGGAATCCGCCATGTTAAAGTAGCCGTTCGAACACCCCGAGCAAATGGGACCGTAGAGCGGGTGAATCGATCAATACTGGACTTTCTACGAACATCCGTTGAACAGCCGAAGAAACGGGATCAACATCTTCGAAATTTGCAATGGACACTTAATACAATGAGGAATGCAACCACCGGATTCTGCACTAATGAGATTGTGTTCGATTTTCCGTTAAAGGATATCACGGAAAATCATCTGATACAGACGTTACAAGAACAGTTCTCGGACAACAAGGAAACAGTGTGCATCAAAGATCGACGTACTGATGCGATCACACGAATTCGTGCGGGAAAGGAAAAGTGGAAAGCTAGGTTCGACAAAAAACATAAAACACCACGAATTTACAACGAAGGAGACCTCGTCGTTATAGAAAATGTCGCCGCGGCGACCGGCGATAGTCGAAAGTTAGAACCATTATATAAAGGACCTTACATGGTAGGTCGAGCCCTTGGAAGGGACCGTTACATCATTAACGACATTGACCAGATTCCGAGGTCTCAACGGAAATTTAGCTCCGTATTTACGGCTGAGCAGATAAAGCCTTGGTGTTGCTTAGCTCCAGAACTACAAGATGAAGATAACGACGAAGATAAATCTATATCGACTGAAGAACCACGACCCGAGACGGTTCGTCATCAGGAAGGGCCGACTGTAACCGTCCTACCGGTTAATTGTAATACTGGCACCCGTTAATCTAGGAGGCGTTATTGAATTCGGCGAGAAGGAAGAACAAGTAGGCGGCGCGGTCGAGTCGTAGTAGAGACACACGAGATAATTTGTATTTTTCAAGTTAATAAACGTCAATTCTTAAAAAGTCCCGAGATTTGTTTTTCATGACTGCTAGTCATCCTGACAACGCATTTTAATTTTGTTAATTACGATAACACTTGTTTTATATAAATTTCCACCGAAATAAAGCAAATATTCAATAGCGCATTCAATTAGTAAATGTGGAGATGAAAGATCAAAGAGATAAAAAGTCATAACGGAATTCTTCGTAAGAGTCTGATGTGTGATCCAAATAAATAAAACATCCTACGGTGTTGCCAATATTAATGCAATATCAAATTATTTACGCCATGTTGTTTTAATGTAAATTTCCACCACTGTATGTGCATTTGAATCCATTCTTGTTTTTTTCACTTTTAAATATTTTAATTCTTATTTCACGGTGAAATTTCTTGAAATTATTCATCCTAAAATGTATCCATACTCATGTTTCGCTACAATATTTCTAAGCATTTGTCTATATACATTTTAATATTTCCTACCTAACCTTACCAGCACAGCGCATCATACAACAAGATGCTCATCTGCACATTGCAAGAGAATTTCCGCGGGGGTTTCACAGTCAGCATCATCTCCATCAACAGCAGCAGCAGCAGCAGCAGTACAGCACAGGCACAAGTTTAGTTCAGCTTTTGATTCTTTTGTGTCTGTCAACAACCATAATATCTCGCACGAGAAATTGAAATCACTCTGAAGAAGTCTGAATTGAACTTTGCTGCTGTAGCTGTAGCCTCCGACCGACCAGATACTCGCGGGTGTTTGCCGGATCTAGAGAGGTGGTTTCAAAAGCCTCCTGCCAATATTTTCAGAACTGGTAAACTGTATATTTCGGTTGAAAGGTGCTAAAGCATAAGTAGTGTGTGAAGGTGGTGGTTTTAACATAAAAAAGTTAAATATTCATAGATAAAAAAAACGTGTAAGCAAATCTAATGCAAACTAGTAGGAATTAAAATTTCGATTTCCAGTCAGACTGGTTCCAAAAAACATTGGTTGGTCCGTCTCTGCTTATAACCGAATCCCGTCTTCTTGAGACTCCAGATTCAGATTCAGAGTTAGATTTTAATGCCTTCGGACTCGACGGACACTATGAAATTAAAGTAAAAGTGAAAGCCTTCAGAAGAGGTAGGAGTTAAAATAAGACGCGCAGTGATAGCTAAATTGCAGTGTTGTGGCAGAGTGAAGTGTTGCATATAAAAAAAAGTGAATAATTAAAAAAATGTAATTGTTGCCTTTGCTGTTTTGTGCATTCTATGTAAATCCACTGAAAACCCTTTGAATAATTTCGACTTTGGCGGTCTTAAGAAGTAGACGACTGCAGGCAATCTTTGTAAGTTATTCGCATTAAAAGTTTTCGCTGAAGTGCATGCCTTTGAGTGGCGTATTTTGATAAATTTATGCAAAGTCAGCGAAATCCTTTAATCAAGAATTCAGAAGGGCTCGAATTTTGACCTCATTCCATATCTCCATCGACAAAAGGAAATCATCTTTATTGAGTTATTAAAAAGTTGGAGATGATTTTTTTCCCGTTCATTTTATTTTGCTAAAAAGTTTCCAGCATGGGTTTATAGACTGCTACTACTGCTGCTAGTGGAGGTAGGTGGTGGTGTCCTCCACCCGCCGATTCTTTTTTGTGGTTCACATAATTCTTTCTTTGGCCACGAATTTGGACCCTATCCAAAAGTAGTTGTTTTTAGATACAGATCTTCCAGCCAGGAAAGCCAGCCACCTAGATTCAAGATACGCTTGTAATGCATAAGCTCATTCTGTATGCTGTGTGGAATTTTCGTTGTTTTGTTCATTCTTCTGTACACAAGAGTAATGTTGATCTCATCGTTGTTGTCGGGACGGCACGGCAGCAGTAGCCGCAGCATCATCAGTAGAATTTTGAAGTATCTTACTAGTCTGGGCAAGCTATAAAAAAACAACAGGCGCCTGCTTTTTAGTATGCAACAAATGCATCGCTTGTTGGATGGATGATATTGCTGCTATTTTCGGCGACATTCTATACCATGTTTACTCATAATTTTCATACAGATGAAAACGAAAATTAAATTCTCTCGCCCGCCACCCCCGCACATATAGAACAGATTTGAATGTTTGTTTGCTTGCGCGAAACTAGGATGATTTACTTAGTGGAAATTGTTGCGATTGAAAGGTAAAATATTTAGTTAAGTTGCACAACTCTCAGTTAACGTATGTAAATGAGAACCAAACAGTAATTAACGGACAATTTGATGTTTGATTATGTGTGGTTATGCAGGTACAGTACATATCTACATATGTGCAGTATCGAAAATAAATGGCGGAGCATGAGTTCATATAATGAATGCGTAATTTAAAATCGATGTTGTATGGGGGATATTGAAAATGTATGCAAATTATATTTACATATTATTACATAATATTTGAGCACATATTTACGATCAAAGCTTAATTATTGGATGAATTGTGCGGGGAAGTAAAAACAGTTGCAGGCAGTGGCGCAGATAAGGTGCCCGAAAATCTCGCCAGGCGGGAGGACCATGGAAATTATGGGAGTTTTAACTAAAATTTTCAAGGAAATTCAGCATATTTTGCCAGTCTAAAAGTAGGTAACATGTTCATAAGTCCTTTTTTTTATAGATTATATCGAGTGTTCGGTAAATAAGTAGGATGGAATATGCCAACGGATCTCTCTGAGTGTTCTGATCACACTTTTGCGCTAGACCCCCCCCCATCTTTCCTTCCGACTAAAATTTTAGATTGCAAACTTTTGGCTTTTCAAAGGAAGTGTGGTCACTTAAATGGTTAGAGTCCTTCCAAGAATATCGCAGGAACAAACTGGAGGACTTACATCCAAAGAAGACTTTAAATTCTTTATGTTTCTTTATGTTGGGATTTATGGTCAAATATTTCTTCTGTTCAAATGTGACTCATTAATAGTTCTAATAGTGCTTATTAATGAGTCACATTTGAAGAGAAATTATGTCCTTGACGTAAAAACGAATTGCCTCAATATCTACTTCCTGTCAAGAGTTATTCATAATTTTATGTTATGCCAAAAATGAAAAAGCCTTATTTCCAGTGCAGTGTGTTAGATGTGTGGGAGGGGGGGGGGGGGGGTGCCGTAGCATTCTTATTATGCCCTAAAAATTAAAGTTTTATATTTTTCGCATTACTTAAAATATCAATAACTTATGCTATGGAAGTAGATACAGTGAAACCTCTCCCAACGAGCATCTCCTATTAGCGGGCCCTTCTTATGAGCGGACATATATTGCTCCTTAGTTGGGGTCCAAAAGGAATGAATGGGTAATTTACCATTTTTAACTGGACGCCTCTTCTAGGTAGACATGGACATTATTTTTCTGGAATTTTGGTTGAATTTCATAAGCGGACGGATTCTTTGCAATTTTATTGAAAGAGATTTTTTGATAATTGTTTTACATATAGGCAACGAACGACGATTGTAACTAAAATAAGGGCAGATTTCTTCCGCAAGAGAGCAAGATGTAGGTATGCCTTAAAAAGCAAATAAAGTGCCAAAATTGGTGTATTTTTACATTCGGAAAAGAAACACGTTTTTCAATACTATTTTCATATAAAACTGAAAGAGAGGAGTTGACGGAGTTGACATTCCATGATCAAGGCAATTCGTATAGTTGATCTTAAGTACTTAGAACAATTTAGGGTATTAATGTATGACACATTGTTCGGCGGAACCAATCAAAATTCTTTTAGTTCGGCAACTTTTGGAAAAAGAATAATTTCGTAGTTTTGAAAGCCTATTATGAAAACAATTTCTATCCACTTCACGCTCACTTATAAGGTTTAAATGTCGAACATATTTTGGCCTTGTTTAGTACAATTTGATCATTATAACTGTGATGTCCTAAATTAATAAGTACGCAAGGAGTGGTTTTTATAAAAAATTTACACATTTTGATAGTTTGACCCAGGAGGCGACAGATTGGTTGTGACCAAATTTTCGACACTTTCCAATCCAATATTTCACATGCGACAGTATTATCTTAACGCACATGAAGATCTGGATTGTTATACTGAGCACGAGTCAGTTGCAAAGGAAACAGTCAGTGAAATTGAAAATGAGAGCTATGCTTAAGGCTGGGTCTATGTCATAATTGGGACAACTCGGTGCACAGTTAGCAAGATGGGCAGGGTTTTAAGATTTTTGAATAAATCGCAAATTTATTAATGGAATATTTATTTAAACACCTAAGGCAACAAATTACCGTTTTCTAATTTTGAACTTTGTCCCCCAATTTTTATTGAAAATGATTTAAAAATGAAAATTCAAAGATTTTTTTTTTAATTTCTCTGGTTTGCGGAGCGGGGCTGCCACAAATTTGAACTAAATTAAATAAATTTTTAACATAAGCTTATTGAAGTTAATAAGCAGAATATAACGGTCTCCGATTTTTAAAATTCTACTTATATCTAACACAATCCGACGCAATAATGTTTTACCTGCATTTTACCCATTAAGAAAGCAATCTATTGCATCAAATTTTCACGAAAATAAGTAGAATTTTAAAAATCGGAGACCGTTATATTCTGCTTATTAACTTCAATAAGTTTATGTTAAAAATTTATTTAATTTAGTTCAAATTTGTGGCAGCCTCGCTCCGCAAACCAGAGAAATTAAAAAAAAAATGTTGAATTTTCATTTTTAAATCATTTTCAATAAAAATTGGGGGACAAAGTTAAAAATTAGAAAACGGTAATTTGTTGCCTTAGGTGTTTAAATAAATATTCCATTAATCAATTTGCGATTTATTCAAAAATCTTAACACCGCGCCCTTCTTGCTAACTGTGCACCGAGTTGTCCCAATTATGGCATAGACCCAGCCTTAAACTGTAGCTGAAAATGCTACTCGTTCTCACAAAAAGTCCCATAAAGCATGTCAGTCCTTACAAAATTTGCTCTAAAATCAGTAGGACTACGAGGCTCTTAAAATGATTTCAAATTTTCAAACACATTAGGAAAATTTGATTAGGACTTCGGAAATACGCCTAGACAACAATGGATGATTTCTTTAAAACTATACTTTCATACATATATAACTGACTCCCTCAATAACGGACATCCCGCCAAACGGACAATATTTCTTGGTCCAATGCCTGTCCGCCTTGAGACGTTTCACGTTACATTTACAAGAAAAAACATTATACAGGGTGCTTCCGCCCAGGAGCTCAATAGAGCAGGAGGTGATACTACTCACCTAAATAAACCAAAAATTCGTTTGGCAGAGGGGTGCCATATTAACTGTTTAGGTGTTACAGGGTGATTAAGCAAAAAGACAGTTTTTCACAAAATAGCCCGTATCTTAAAAATTACAGGGCGTACGGTCACAGTTAATAGCTCCTTAGATGTAGAGCTTCATGGCATTTTCAACGATTACAGTTTTTGTAAAAAAAAACTTATGTTAACTACCTATTTATAAAAAACAAGGATGTCAAAGTAAAAAAAAATGTAAGAAAATCCGAAAGGTGTTTTGTGATAAACAAGCTTGTTTTTCTTAATCACCTTGTAATTCCGAAACGATTGATATTCCTCCCCCCTCCCCCTGCCATACAATTTTTGGATTGTATAGGTGAATACTATGACCTCCTGCTCTATTTACCTACTAGGCGGAAACATATTCTTGGTGTAATAATTTTATGAAACCAAGGATAACATTTCAAATTCGTATGACATTTGTATTGAGAATTGAACTTTAAGGCTCCATAACTGAGGTATTTGATCATAATATGGATATGAAAGGTCCTCTTTGGTGCAAGTGCCCAAGTTTGTTTTCTCACTCACGTCATAAAGCTTTGGAATCCTTTATCCACACATATAAAGAGTTGTATTCAGTCAGACAAACTTCATGTTTTGAAAAAAAACAAAAATTTATGTGTTCCTCATTTCCAGATGAATTGTTATTTTTTTTATTATTAATTTCATAACTTTCTCCTTGTTATTATCTTTTATTACTATTTTATTTTCCTTTTTCCTCTCCTATACACTGTCCTTAACTTTATTTTCCATGGAAAGTTTTGCTATGAAATAAATACATAGCGAATTTAGTCAATATAAAATTTAAATTGCTGCCAAATCCACAGCTCGAGAATTGATTGGAAAAAATACTTTTACAATCGAAAAATCTTTTAAAAAACAGATTTCTATGTAAAAGCAGGCGTTTCGTAATAGCAGGAACCGTATTACTCATCAGTACCGCTTGGTTTCTGCCTGGAATTTGGCGTATACGGTTCCTGTTATTACGAAATGCATGCTTTTACTAGAAATCATAGAAATCTGTTTTTTTAAAAGATTTTTCGATTGTAAAAGTATTTTTTCCAATCAATTCTCGAGCTGTGGATTTGGCAGCAATTTCAATATCATATTGACTAAATTCGCTATGAATTTATTTCATAGCAAAACTTTCTATGGAAAATAAAGCTAAGCTTAAAAGATTTTTCGATTGTAAACATATTTTTTCACTTATTTTCCATAGTTGGTTGAAGTTTATTAGGTACTCTTTTTCTCTTATTTTATTATTAATATTTTTTAAACTATTTTTCCATTATATTTCTGCTCTGTAGTATTAAATTTTTTTTTTTTTTTATTAATTTGTATTTTTGTTGAATCTCTTGTAGGTATATAGGTAAAAAGATTTGAAATCTTGTTCTTAAATAAATAAATGAAATGAAATGATGAATACCTCTTTTTTCATTTTTTTTTCTTCAATTCCTTTAAATAAATACCCCCAGAGAGCAGATGGAGAAAATGCTGTAATTTGTTGTACCTGCGATGTTGGATGGACCGTTGAACCACCCGCACCTTATTAAATCTCAATGGATTTTAAGGGAGAACCTTGTTAGCAGAATGTTCCGACCATTGGTGCTAGCCAGTTGGACTTAAACTCATGCCGTAAAAGAGAGAGGGGGGGGGGATTATGCCTGGCTTTGAAGTTTTCCCGTCGTTCTGCTTAGTACCTATTTAATGAAGGGGTGAAATTCATATCCAACATTGCAACACATCTCACTCGATGATCAAAATAATTTTTATGTGGCAAGGGAGGGGGTATTTGCGGCATTACCTAACTCATCGAGTGGAATTAGATTGTGTCAGCATATTTGTGAGTTCCCAAGGGACAATGAACGTGCTTTGGTATACCCTCATCCATTTTTCTAAGGAAAAGTACACCTCCGATTTAGGACGAAACAATTCTTTCCTACAAATAACAATAGGAAATTGTGTTTTTTTATT
Organism: Dioctria linearis; assembly: GCA_963930735.1. Classification (NCBI taxonomy): domain Eukaryota; kingdom Metazoa; phylum Arthropoda; class Insecta; order Diptera; family Asilidae; genus Dioctria; species Dioctria linearis. The sequence goes on along the minus strand of OZ005743.1, from coordinate 119,062,280 downwards.
CTAATTTTGTAGGAACGACAATAAAATAAACTGTACCTATACCAAATTAATGCACACTTTTTCATTGAACAAACATGTAAAACAAGGTTCCTTTAACAAAAATATGCTTATTGGCAAAAAAAAAATATGGGTATACAAGTTCATTTTATAAATAACAAAAGACAAACTTCAAGACACATTTAGAAAAACTTCCAGAAAAATGTGATGGTAGTTAATCTTCTTTCGTGTTGCGATCTTTCAGAGTTTGGTTCTTTCTTCCTATACTAAGTTACATTTATGGACTAGACAAAGCCATATCAATTTTTTGAATTTATTGGGCATGTAAGGAGTACAGTCCACGCCATCTTCATCGAAGTCGGTGGCCATTTGTTCAGGTAGGTTTTTTTTTATCATACTGGACAGCTGTTTTAATTCATGGCCAATTGATGCTTTTGAAGCTTGATTAGAGGTGGCGGGATACTATTCTTTATCATTTACAATATAGTCAGGTAAGTGGTAAGATAGTGGCACATTAAATGGAGAGTCATCAATCGCGAATAGATTAATTCGGTTTGTTTTACAGATAGTCGACTATAAGCTATAATCAATTACATAGATGATGTCGTCTTCATGTTTATCTCTGGAAAACACTTCTTGTCTCGTCTTGAACGATTTCTTCTTTCTTGATCACGAGAATTTCTCTCTTGTATCTTGTTACTGTCCTTTACAGTCATTAGTTAACCGAGCTCAGACTAGGAAGCAGAAGCTACATAATCGGAAGTGATTCCTTTGCCCGGCGTCATATTCACTTTCTTCCTCCTAATAATTTTTTTCTAACCGGTTTCGTCGGTTTTATGCAAGATCCGGACAAAGTGACAGAGCGCGGAAGCAGTTTAAGTGGGAACTCAAGTTGTCCCCTAGGAGGGTCTTTGTACCAATATTTTTTTCCAAAATGGGAAATAGCAGGAATTCTTTCAATTTTATACCTGGATGATGCCTGGTAAGCCACCATCCATCCAACAGCCGTACAGTCCGTCAACTTTAAGTTTCAATTATTATCTGAGTCAGGTGACACACGATGATACACACGCAATACAACGTACTAAAAACTGGTTTTCTTAGCACTATTTTAGAACATTTTCGTGTATACCTCAATTTCAGAGCAGAGGCTTAGACACGGATGATACACGAGTGTATTATTATGCATGAATGCGTGTACTCGGTTTGTGTACGTATAGAACATATGGAAATAATTAATTTCCTTGTTAGCTCCAGAACGTGTATCAACCGTGTATAAACTACGTGTACCATGGGCTGATACAAATTCGATACAAAACCGGTTTTATGTCGGGTCTAGTCTCGAGGGTGTATCATCGCGTGCCACGGGACTAAGTCTCGCACACACGTGTAATAAAACACTCGTGTATCATCCGAGTCTAACCCTCTGCTCTAAATTAAGGTATACAGGAAAATGTTCTAAAATAGTGCTACGAAAACCAGTTTTTAGTACAGTGTATCGCGTATGTAAGTAGTATCATTTTACATGATCAATAGTCATGGTCTTATTTATTTCTTACCTTGAAGTTTAGTTTTTTTCTTCCTCCCTTACCTTAGTACTCGGAATATCTTCATATATTGCAGTACTTTTCCAATTCTCAGGGGCGTGAGTTCGGTCAACTTTTGACATATTGTCAAAGATATTGAATATCAGTCCTTCTGAGTTGTTTTCCACAATTGATCCTAATTTGTGATATATTGATCCGCTAATTTTTGTATCATTGCATCTCACAAGATTTCAATAGGATTGAGTTCTGGAGATTGACAAAATCATAATATTACAGAACCCTTTTTATCACAAAGCAAAATTTTTATTTGATGTGTGCTTTGGATCGTTATCTTGTTGAAAATACCATTTCACGGGCATATTTTGCTTTTCAACTCATTTTAGAAGAACTCATTCAACCACAATTTTTTTGTATGAGTATATATTAAAAACGATTAAAATTATTCACTTTGAACATATTTTCAGTTGCTTTGTTAATATATCTGGAAATTTTCGTTTTATTATGCACACACACATTTTATTGGTCAAAATAAAAAAAACACTTCTGAAAATATAGAAACGAAATAGCATTGTACGCATCATTGAATGAGTCATTCTATCACAATTGGCTGCAAGCTGGGATAATAGTAATTTTTGGTTCCTAAATTACTAAATGAACGGCTCACAACCATATCTTAAAATAAGTTGTATAAATGCATCATAACATCTCAAATTACGTGAGGTACGTCATTAATAAATGTACTAATCAGCAACGGCCCCAACATAGATCTCTGAGGTATACCAGATAGGCATAAAAGTGACGCAGATTTGATATTGTCCAACTTAACCTGTGGGTATCATTCTGATGAAAGTTCTGAATAAAAGTAGATAGAAGCAGATGAAAAAAAATCGAAAAAGTACAATAGTAACTATTTGATGATAGACACCGTTAAAGACCTTTGAAAAAAACAAAACATTCTAAAATGTGGCGCTACAGACGGTGGACAATTTAAATTCCTTGCTACGACACAAATTTGGCATTAAATTTTTTCTCATAATAGCTGAAATCCCGACGCGATCTTTCTTCCTAAAGTCTTCAATCTTATGACGTAACTTCCATACTCCATATCCGAGTAGATGGCAATGAATTATCCTAGTTCCTATTTTACAATCTGCACTTCTAGATTCAATAACTATGCTACCGAGTACCGAGGAAACAGAAGCTTTCCACTCCTGCCCCTCTTTGTCGACAAGTTTCCTAATATCATCTACTGCAATGTTTAAGCGATACGTCTACTAACTCTAAGCTGATTGGAATTCAAAACGGTGTGAGACTGAAAAACTGCTTATACGTTTCAATTAACTTCAAAATCATGGAAAACTGCATAACTTCAAATAAGCGTGCCTGGCTAATCTAAGTTACTATCAAAATGTTTCTTAACATATCCTGCCACATATAAGGAACTGATTCAGTAGGATTCCCAATTCCGCAGTTCACATAGAGTTGCGACGAATAGAGCAAATGACAGTCAACATCTACTGAGGTCATAGGTGCATATCATGATGGTGTGTATATTGCCACCACTCGAATTGAGACTTAAGCATGGGTTTCCCAAGTGAAGTTCTCATGTTAGCTCCTCATCTGTGATTTACGCTTACCTTAAAGTCTACTTGGCCCAGTCAAAAGCCTCGAGAAATACTTGCCAAGCCATGAAATAGAAATGTCTGTATATGTATGCGTGCTAGTCCAATTCTCTAAAATAAAATATTGATTCTTATGCAAAAGTTACTAGACATTGATTTTATATATGCCATAAAGACTATACTACTATCTATACAGGAAAATAGTCTTCCAGTAATTTTAATCTTGGCTCCTTACCTTCCCAAAGGCTACATTTACAATATAGGAGTGTTGGGCAAAATGTAATCTGATTAATGATTAACAATTACAATTAACCATGTAATCTGTAATCAGATTACTTTGTAACAGATTACTAATGTAATCCATTTCCATAATTACATAATGTAATCGATTAACGTGTAATGTGATTACAAGTTAATCTGATTACACATTAATCGATTACAAGTTAATCCCACTACATGTTAATCTAATTAATGTGATTACATTTAAGATAATTTAAAATATTTGTATTCTAATTCTTCATAAAACTCCCTAAAACTAATTTCGTACGAGAACAATATTATTTTCTTTCAATTCATTTCGTTATATTATTAATTACTTTTAAGTAATCTACAAAGTAATCTGTTACAATGTAATTAGAGTACAAAATAATCTAATTATATTGTAACAGATTACACATTGATAGATTACATATTCTCTCATAAGTAATCTGATTGATATGTAATTGAATACAATTTAATTAGATTACTTTGTAATTTGACTAAACTGTAATGGAATTATTAATTAAATTACACTGCAATCAGATTATGCCCAACAAATAGGTCCCTTACTTAACAAAATAATAAAATAGTCTTGATTAAAAAGTAACCTTACCCATTTTACGCTCAATAGCACATCCACTTCTATTTTTTAGCAAATTGGTATTTGTGAATTAGTCTATTTACTGTAATATATACTCGTAACTGGCGTGGAGCGTCTTCTTTCCTGTAAATAGCATTCGTGGACTACGAAAGACCATTCGAAACATTAGCTATGCTCTTTTGTGTCCGCAAAACAGGGCAGAACAAAAGATACACAACAGAACTCCTCATTCATTTTCTAAGTGAAGCGAACAGTACAAATATAGTTCGCTTCAATCGACAGAACAATTTGTTCTCTCCAGTATATGGGAGCTCTACAACAAGGTACACAAAGAACACAGTTATTATCGGAGTCAGTATCTTACAAAAGATTACCAGAAAATATACTAGCCCGATCAAAGTATTTCACGATGATTTCGAATCATCAATAAAATCCATAATGAGAGCTTGAGCGATCCACTAAATAGGTACCCAAAGAAATCAGATGGACGCTAAAAGCCCATTAGAAGACCTAGACTACGCAAATCTGCTTATTAGCCCAATTATAAAAATTAATGATGTACTGCATGTACACTACAGTTGTTAGACCTATGGTCACCTATGCTGCCCTTGCTTGATGGCCACAAACTAATTAGAAGAAAACCGATGCTCTGGCTTTAAAAAAACAGCGGTTTGCTTGTTTAGGAATAACTGGCGCCATGAGGATCTGTCCTACAGCAACCATTGAAGTCTTACTAAACCTTCCACCCATGCATTCGCAAGTTAAAAAGGAATTGGTCTTCAGCGCTATTACAGTGGAAAAGGAGAACCAGTAAAAGCCAGGCAATCTGGTTGGTAATTTAAGTATCTTAAAACAGATATGCTTTGAGAAAATGACGACAATGTCTGATATAATCACACCCAAGGTGGATTTTGTACAACCATTCTGGCTTGGAAGACCGACAACAATGGCGTTCCACTAAACCGTCCTTCCAACAAGGATCAATTTTGTGGTATACAGACCGGTTCTAAAACGAACAGTGACTGGGTGTATATGGCCCCAGATGCCAAATATCATAGGCCCTGGGCTCTACCCCTACCGTATTCCAGGCTTATAGGTATGCGCCAATACCTGCATTGCGAGATCATAGCTCAATTATCAATATCCTTTCGGACAGTCAAGTTGCTCTCAAGGCCTTAAAGGCTTACACTATCAAGTCAATTATTGTCTGGGAATGTCTGCAAACCCTTAAAAATTTATCAAGGAGAAACAAGGTTATCCTCATGTGGGTACCTCGATATAAGGGCCATAAAGGCAATGAAATTGCTGATGGCCTAACCAAAAGACTTGCGGAAACTCTCTTTGTCGGACCAGAGCCATTTTGTGGCAGCTCAAAGAGTTACCTCAGAGCAACCTTAAACAGCTGGAAGAACAATAAAAAATCTAAGGCTACAGGGACTTCTTCAGGCAAAAAAGTTTATCGATACCTCTGGCGGAAAAACTAAAGAACTCTGCTGGGTTTTCCCCATCGGTTTCTTCTTTGGTTAAGCTCATATCTGTCTAACCGTACCCAGAAAGTCTCTTTTCGTGGTATACTATCCAGAAACATCCTTAATACTTCTGGAGTACCCCAGGATAGCCATCTTGGTCCTCTATTGGTTGTCATTTATATCAATGACTTACACTTGTTACTACCTCATACCAAAATTCTCTGTTATGCTGACGAAGTTAAGATGTTCCAAACTATCTTCATCATCTTGGTGTTCTAAGAATTTTCTTCCTTTGAATATTGATAAGTGTTTTGTTATATCTTATTATCGTAAGCGTTGTCCTTCTTATCTGAATTACTTCATCAATGGAAGTTTATTGTCCAGGCTTAACAGCACCAAGGATCTGGGGGTTATTTTTTTATTTCGGGCTCTCATTTGAAATCAACATTTCAAATATTGTCAATAGGGCTAACACTGCTTTGGGGTTTGTTAAGAGATGGTCCCGAGAGTTTAATGATCCTTTTGTAACCAAGATCCTCTATTTCGCTTTTGTTAGGCCGATCTTGAAGTATGCCAGTCCTGTTTGGGGACCATTTTATTCAGATTGAGGCAGTCCAACGCAGATTTATTAAATTTGCTCTTCATGGCCTTCCTTGGAGTGATCCTGTAGTTTTGCTACCTTACGCTGATTAGACTAAAATTGCTCTCTATCGACACCCTTGAGAGGAGGTCAGACATTTCTACGATCCTCTTTATATTTGATTGCTTGCATGGGACTGGATCTACATTTAACTAAAACTCAAGTAAAGCGTCAGCTTACTTAATGTAGCTTTTATGTTTTTTTCTGTTCAATTTCATTTCTAGTTTGTATTTTTGTATTATGTTAATCTTATAATTTAGTGTATTTTTCCTTACAGATTTGAGTATTTTCTTTTATATATTTTTAATTTATTTAATTGGATCATGCTTTTCTGAACATGTGTTGTTTTGGTTTTGTAGTAGTCAGCTATTGATGAAATTTGTAGAAATAAATAAATAAATAAAAACCAAAATATGTCTTTCGGATTCAAAACCGACGCGGAGATTGAGCCAAGTACTCGCACTTGTTTTATGTCTTATATAAGCGAGTCTGATTCTCGATCAGCAACATTGTTGGTGATACCAAATAGGTAAGAGGAATACGAATCTAGGTAGAGGGCTTAGCACATGCCAAACTTTAAATAGAGCGGTTTAGAAGGATCTGAATACATTTCTTGATTAAAATTTTAAGTGAGTCTAATAATTTTGACAGAGACTGTACTGTAGAAAAACCACATTGACTACGTTTTCTGTTATCAATCTTTATAATTTGTGGCATTTTGCTTTGTTGATAATTTCAATATTCAGTGTAATTAGCGAAGCTGGACTTTGCATCGTCATACCTTCTTAGTTTTCTTAATTTAATTTTTTCTCTGTAACATTATTCCACGAAATTTCATTATATCATGAGAATTTTTCAAATTTTGAGTATGGCATATAAAATTAAAGCTTCTTTGTCAACCGCCGTGAATATTAAGTGAAAAGGGGATTGAGATCAAAATCGAAAATAAAACCAAAAACTTGTAGCTTTTATAAAATATTTAAAAGGTTTCCAAAAGAAATATTCAGAGAGACGTGCTTTTCACGAGGCAGTCCTTCATATATAATCAAAACAACGATGTTTAGGATTCCCTAACCCTTTATCTATAGCAGATATTCCAGCTAACAAATCAATCCATCAGAAAAGTCATGCTTAGCGACTATATTTACAGCACTTTGTATATTTTCTTACCTCAAAGCCTTCATTCAAAATATACAAGTAAATTATAAGAAAGTGTACAAGACAGTACCAATCTCATACTTCAACCTTTTTTTATTTTTTTTTATCACAGACGAGTAAAGCTCAACTAAAATACCATCATCCCGTCATCGGGGGAGCATTATCACGTTAATATTAAAATCATTCCAGACATGTCATGTCATCGTATAAACATTACCCTTTTCGCGACTTGTCGAATCCCAAGAAGTTAAGAGAATTTTTTTCACATTTACCCAACCACCAGAGTAAAGAAGGGTTCTAGGAAATCATGACTCAGACGTTTGTGCCAGAGATGAAATGCCCAATTGTCTGTTACAGCCATCCATGATGGACCATTTCTCAAAATTACTGAACCGTTCGTTGGTAGAGAGGAAAACATTTTTCCTCCGTGCTATAAATAGAATTAGATAGAGCTTCTGAAGTTGCCTGTAATTAGTTCTCGCCTATATTTTATTGACATGTCATGACTTATTACTTGTCCTTTATTGTAGGGTAAATTAAGTAATTGAATCATGTCACGTTAGTTTTGTTGTGGAATCTTAACAACATCCGATCAAGAATGCTTTATGTGTCCTGAATTATCCCATTCAACCCATGTTATCTATCTTATAAATTACGAATTGTAGGATGCCATCGCTATAATTAGAAAAACTCCCCGAAGTATTCAAGCAGAAAACAAAGAAATCCTTTTACGTAAGCAATTTCTTGCGTTTTCATTAATCCTAGATAAATCTTCTTAATTTTTCCACAAAAATAATAATTCTTTTTTAGACCCTTGGGCTTCAGCAGAAGCGTAAACAGAAGATATCAAACTGAAATTTATAAGATCCGCACATATTTATTGTTGCTTTGAATGTATTAACGTTCAAGCGGTAATAATCAGCCGCGTAGCTTTTGTGAATTAACAATATTGCATTTTGGAGGTATTCCTTGTGGAATTAATTCCCATTTAATTCGCATTACTTCGAATTAAAGTTTTTCAATTCCATTACTTTTTACATTATTTTTCTAAAAGGAATGGGAATTGTATTTCACTGAGATTGGCAAAAGAATTGAAAAGTGATTGAAAGCAAAAATTTTAAAAGACTCTACTCTACAAACAGCATTCTTCTTATGACATCTTTTCTTTTACACCAGTTGATCAAAATGAAGTCATTAAAACCGTTTTCTTGATCACCTCTAATGCTTTTGGCCTCCATAATATGCATCTCAAATTTATTAAATTGTTATTGCCTATTATTCTACATATTCTGATGTGCATATTTAATTCTCACGTCTGCATATCCTATATATCTTGGAAACTGTTCAAGATCATATCCATTCCTATGAATCATCACATCAACAGAATGCCCAGGAGTGCGGGCCCATTTCCATTTCACCTTTTTTATTAGAAGTCTTTGAACGGCTTCTATATTCGTAAATCATTACGTTAGTTGACTGAAAGAATCCAAGGACCAATTTTCAATCTGCATTTAGGCCCAAACCACAATTACATCACACATCGCGTGTCTTTAAAATCTGATATGATAACCTTTCTATCAGCTCTAGATTTCTCAAAAGCCTTTAATAAAGTTAATCACAAGCTTTACAAATTCTTTAATTTCTCCATATGCCTATAAGATCATATTTCAAAGACCGCTAGCAGAAAGTGTGAATATTTTTCTGAATTTTTACTTATATGTACTGGTCTTCTGCAGGGGTCAATCTTCTGACTTTTGCTATTTTCAGTTTTCATAAATGACATTTGTTCAGTCATTTTAAATTGTAGCTATATATGCAAGATATACATGTAAGATTTACGCAATGCTTCGTAAACTTTCGATTGCTACCAACATTACTGCCCAGACTACAAGGGGTAGATGGGAATTGTTTTGATAGTCTGATTCCTTGTCGCAGACAAAGCTCATTGTGGCTTTCAATTCAACTGTTGAAAAAATTAAATCTAAATGAAGTTATTTAGCGAAGATATGAAAATGTTAATTCAAAAATTATAAATAAGTGATAGATCCATATTTAGTAGAAATGCTTCTTCTTCATCTGAAAATGAACAAAAACTTTGAATGTGAAGATTACTCTGACAATTTTTAAAAAAAAATTAAATTTAAGTTATTTTTATGCTAATTTTCCATCTTTTAAAACTGTTAATTTGGGAATACTAATTGTAAGATATTGACGTCATTGTGGATTGCTTTGCAGATTTTTTTTTTAAATCATTATGTGATCTTCTTATTTCATATTTGGCCGCGCGCTGTTTAGGTTGCCCTACAATATGGCGACTATTTACCCAGGGTTTTGTGCACTAATCGGATAAGTTATTTGAAATTAGGTTAGTCTAGTATAATCCGACATTTACCTGACAGTTCCTCTGAGTATGACTCTGTCGTACTAACAATAGCGCACCCAGGATTTGGTTTTGGACAGAAGGGGGGCATAGGTGTTCCAAGTCCAAAAGAGGTTAGAAAAATAGGGATCTTAGGTAGCGTCCTGGACCCATCTGAGTACTTAAGAGCTGCTTCTTTTGAAGATCTTGAAATACACGATTTATCTGCTAAAATCTCGACATGGACCATAATCACTGTTTTCTTTATCTTCAATAAATTAATCATAATTTCATAAACATTGAAACACACTTATTTATTTCTTTAGTTAAAATCAGCGCAATTTGTTTCGCTTTTACAGAATTTTAAAATATATATAATTGACGACGATTCTAAATGTCGACGTATAGTGTATGTACATCTGAAATTGAAAATTTACAAAATAACCTTCCTACTGGACATCTTCCATTTTGCAAATTTTAAACAGTTTCAATGTCATTTTTACCTCAATAAATACTTTATTATATTTAAATTTTTGATTTTGAAAACAATGATGTGGAAAACAATGAAGTCCATTTTTTGTTAATATTACAGTGTTTCCTAAACTTTCGATAGCCGTGTACCCCTTCTATAATTTTCATAGTACTGAGTACCCCTCGTAAAAAAAATAAATACATACACCTCTGACATGTATATAAATGGCCTGACTGATCTCCTATTTCATGTGGCACCAATTTTGATTTCAGAAAGTATGCTCTCACTGTCAATGCTACCAATTGTCGTAATATGGCGCCAAATTTAAATTATTTTGGAATTTATTTATATACATGTCAGTGGGATTTACCGAATTTACCAATATTTTTGATTTTATATTTTAATTATGAGTCGAAGGAAGGGTTTTTTACAAGATATTTTGGTAGGAAAGGTTTGATTACTTTCCGTAAATACCGCTGAATCTCCGCAATTTCTCGTTACCAACCGTTACAGTTCAGTCGGAAATAATGCTCTCACAGAAAGAGATAAAAATGTAAAAGTGGTGCCATTTGCTTTCATGCATTTTTGTTTCAACGAGCAGTCCATTCATATATATGACAGTAATATACACTAATAACAATCAAAATATGTTTATTTTTTTAATACATAAAATAAAATAATAATAAACGAAAAATAAAATTCACTCATAATAAAATATAAATAAAATAAATAAAAGTTATAATATAAATATCATTCATTGTTTGTGCTGAGATGACAGATCATCACAATTTGGTTCACTTGTTGTTAATTTTAATCTGAGATCCGGTTCCCCATCCAAAAGCCTGTTCCTGTTTTGCACTTAATACATACCTACAAATACTTAAAAAGGAACTTCACATAGATATGAATTTGGAAAAGCAAGATGTAGGACTTTCTCTGTTAAAACTGAATACATATGTTCCATTTGCAACCAGAATGATGCTAAAGTACACTCCACATGTTTATTTTTCAAGAATCGATCTGAAGCTAATTCCAACAATTGCTCTTCTTCCGTATGCGATAACCTTCTGACATGGATGTTATGTTGTATTATTGTTGAACGGATATCTTATCCATTCAATATTTTTGCCTAAATCAGGAAAATAGTTTTTTTTTGTGTGTTATACATCTCAGAGTAACAACATCACTTTTACCGGCATCGCTGATTTCATATTGGAGCGTGGCATTGCTGGCTTATCCTTTGATTGCGTCATCCAGTCAAGGCATCGTCGATTTTATATTCGAGCGAGGCGTTACTGGTTTGTTTTTTCTACTTGGACATAATTTGTATGTATTAGTTTGTCTATGATCTCGTCTTTAGACACTTGCTTTTTCTTATCGACTATTCTGAATCAATTGTCAACATATTTTCAGTTAAAATGTTTCTTTTCCCTTCGTTCCTATGAATTTCAGACACTTGCGCCACTTGGAGTGAAATAATAAGATTGATTATTTTTCTATGTTTGTAATCGGAAAAAAGTAAGCTGCTTGTTGTATCATGCGCAGCAAAAGCACGGTGAAGCGCCACCCCTTCCATGCTCTTCCCGTCCCCCTGGGGGTACGCGAGCCACACTTTGGGAAACACTATAGGCGATCAGTAATAGCTGCGCAGGCGTGATTTCCTAGATGTGTGACTTGTATCCCACTAAATTTGTGGGTCCAGTAAAAAGTTAAGAAATATACAATTAGTTCTATCCATCCGGTGGCGCTACACTAATGGTTTTTGGAACCTTTTTACCTTGACGGTGTGCTCGAGTTGACTTTCCCAACCACCGGTATGATTTCTGTGGAGTATACCACACCATTTGGGATTCATTTAATTCCACATATACGAAGAAATAGCGAGAGAAAGTGGATATTTCAACAGGATAACGCTTCGGTGCACAGTAGTCGTGAGACCCGCATGTATCTTGGCTACAAAACCAAAATATTACTTCCAGGATCAAAACCTTACATAAAGTATTTAGGGATATTGTAGGATAAGTTTAAATGGAAAACAAGAAGTACCAAAATATTATGGATTGAAGCATGCGTGGGAGTCCATTGATAAAAATATTTAAAAAATCTTAATTGACGGCATGCCAGATCGACTTTTTGAGTTTATTCAAAAAGAAGAGGTCCTAGTTATTGCTTAATTCTAATAAAATTATTTTTTTGTATATTAGAAGTAAATTGCTTTTCATTTTGTGCTAACTTTTCATTTGCGTCTTTAGTTATAAAAAATAAACTGAAGTTAACGGGACTTAAGGAAAACTAAATTGAAAGTTAATGTTTCCCAACTCTCTCTCACATCATTTTAATTGAATTCATTATTCTCTTTATCGAGAGCATTTTATACGTTAAAAATTAAGTGCGTCTAAGATTATGCTCCTCAGCGTATAAGCAATTCCAAAGAAAATAAAGAAACAGTCACCCAACACATACACATAGAAGAATAAGGGTACAGTTTTTCTGACCAGTAATTTTCGGTATATAGTTTTTGTTAGAAAATATGATTCAAATTATTTTTAAGAAAATCCTAATCGTCAACCACATTTCAGTTAAACAGTTATCTACGTGATATTTTTGATATCAAACATTGATCCAAATTCAAGATTCGATAGTTTATGATTTATTTACGTTTTTAATTTTTTCTATGCATTTTGATTGAAGATATAATACAATACAAAAATACTGGCATTTTCTAAAAATATTTTAAAACATTGCTCTATCAGAACTAATTAAATACGAAAATTTAAAATGCGTAACAGACCAGCTAATGTTATAGAAAAAAATAATTTTTATTTTATTTTTATTTTGAAAATAAAAGTTATCGTAAAAGCATGTTTTTTTTCTTTTCTACCCACCACATATCCGATCCGCACAAAACTTCAGAGGACATTGTGAACTGTAAATTGAAAAGTTTCAATTGTATAAAATAAACTTTTTATGTTATGAATTAACCCTATATTAGATTAGCCCCGATCTCCCAAACACAGCATAAAAATAATAGTAACCGTAAGGCAACATGTTATAAACCAGTGAAAATAGTAAAAGTGTATTGGATGCTGTGCTGATGATTTCGTATATTAATTAACTCAGTACCATAAAATCAAAGTGATATAAAACATATACCTTTTGGCTATATGCAATCCACACAGTGGTGAAACTGTTTTTTTTAAATAATAAACGTTAATTAACTGAAACAATATGCTAGTTCTGCTGGTACTTGTTTCAGCATTAATTGGGCCATCAATAGGATTATACTGTCCTGCAGGATGTACCTGCGTCCAGAGGACCGTGCGATGCATTCGATTACATCTGACAGCTATCCCAGCTGTACCATCGGACACGACTATAGTGTAAGTACCTAAGTTTATAGTATTATATAAATTTTATTACATCGCATTACAGATTCAATGTATGTACATACCTACTATATTATATGCCCATCAATGGGAACTTTTACTTATATAAGACAAGACTGAACATATAAACATGGTCTCGCATGCCTACCAAACATTTTTCCACTTATTGCTCTCGAGTCAAAATTCTGTCGAACATTTTGTTTTTCTTTTTGCGGAAAATTCTACTATACTTACCAAGGATGAAACTGGATGGGGGTTTACGTTAACATGGTCATACAATTCCCTCGATCCTTTCTCATCTGTATACTCCTCTTATATAAAATCATACATAAATTTCATGTTGGAGCTTAGTTGGAAGCTATCTGGATGGTCGATGGACCGATTTTTCCTACCGCAGTGTATTTCGTGTATATATGAAATATTGTAAGCTGAAAATCTCTATTTGCGTCGAACGATACGTCCGCAGGGAGTAATATTGTTCCTTATGTTTCATATCCTATGGATACGCATTTCATCATTTTAAGAATTCCCAAATTCAATGTACATATAAAGTATGTAGGTAGGTACATAATATGATGTGGGTCTATAGTCTTGTCCCTTTGAAGGATGGATATATGTGTAGAGTCAAATTAGAACGTACTTTGGGCACTTCAAATGAATTTTCAGTGCGAAGGATGGAAGTGAGGTGGAGTTGTTTTTTTTTTATTAAACAACATAAAAGAAATTTTCATGGGTCCTTACTCCTTAAGCATGATTTGGTTGGTAATTTTACATACCTGTTGAAAGTAATTTGGAGATTTGGAAGCTTGTAATATATTTGCGGTGTTGAAATGAGCTTCTTCTCCTCGGCTTGTTATAGGACTAATAATAATGGATGAAAATTTTATGGATAGGGAGGCAATAGCTTGCGGAGAGAATTTATTATTATTATTTGGTGGGGGATGCAGATAAGGTTCCCGCTTCTCATCTAGTCATCGCGATTTATAAAATCTATTGTGACATTACTCCTAAAGATGCCTATATTCGGTGCCTTTTTACGCATATAACTGGGGTGAATTACGCATGAATTTTATAGTGAAGTTGAAATAATTTTCCCAATAAAGAGCATGCATCGCCTGATACCATTTACACGAGAGCGCAGCGCATATTATTTTCGTACTTTGGTTTAGTTAGTCCAGTGGAGTACCTACGTGAATAAGTGGAAATGCAATCGTACAAAGCTTGTGCTGCTGCAAGTCCTATTTTTGTAATTCACGAAAAATAAGGAAGAGCTAACGGAAGAAGGCATAAAAAAGGGTATACGGAGTGTTTGTTTCCTCCATGGTGCTCCATAGAGCGGAAAATGATAGTACTCACCTAGCCAAACAAAACATTGTATGCTAGGGGGGGGGGGCTTATTAACCGTTTCGGAGTTACAGAGTGATTAAAAAATGTTGTTAGGTTTTCACAAAACACCCTGTATCCTTACAAATAAAGGGCGTACGGTCACCGTATAAAGCTGATTGTATTCAGAACTTCATGCCTTTCCAAAGACTGCTAAATCAGTTCCGTTTTTCTTAAGCATACGCAGCGAAAAAATTCAATAAACGCTAGAAAATAGACAATATCTTTTGGGAATGAGCTTTTTGAACTAGTCGGTGGATATGCTTAAAAAAAGGCCAAAAAACGCAGAAAGGGTTACTTTTTGGTACAGAGTGTATAATAAATTATTTTAAAGGGCAGCTCTTGTGCTTCTTAAATCCCATATGAAAAATTGGTGTCGATGACGTGTTTTTTGATAAATATAGTAGTTAAAAACCGAGTGAAAAATCCAAAATTTAAAAATCCTTGAACCATAACTTCAAAACGAAGAAGAGGGGAGGGGGGGGGGGGGGGGGTAAAATTTGTACACCATTGGAGAGGTCCAACCATTATGAATCTACGAAATTTTAAATCATCTTCATAGGCTGCAACGGTAACGGCACTTTCACATCGAAACCGAAAGTGAAGTTACAGAGTGATATATAAGAACATACCCAAATATTTTTAAATCCCGTTATCTCGAGAATCGTAAGGATTTTACCTCCACCTTCGGTACTATTTTTTGCTTGTCTAAGTATGGCCTTATATGGCATTCAAATGCAAGACCACATACAAGACACCTTGTATAAAAACATTTTTTTTTATTTATATGTACACGGAGTAAAATGAATATGTCAATTTGAATGAAATCATTGTTTAAACCAAACGATTTCGAGTTTAAAACGGCGCCAATGGCACTTAGCGTTTATTTTAGCAATTAGTATAATTGAAAGGTTTGAAAATATTCACATCAAAGATCAAACAACCCTGCGTTCGTTTCAACAATATAAACTTTTAAGAAAATTGAAAATTTTCGAGTTCTAATTGAAAACTTATTTATTTATGATAAAAATTTCTCTTATGTACATTATACATATACTTCTGTATAAGTATTTCACTAAAAATGATTATGATGAAGGAGTTGATGAGTAACTGATTAAATCAACTAATGGCAGAGGCACACCCGGTATCATCAGATCGAACATCTGGCTGTAATTTTTTGACGAAGAAATAGACAATATTATTTAATATCTAAGTTCCAAAAAATCACATACATACTCACATCTGAACCAAACTTTTTTTCTGCCATAATTTCAACTTTGCCTGCAATTTTTCTATAATTCTTAAGATAACTGGGAAAAATTTTGATAGTGTGCGCTTTGCTAATGTACTCAATTCCAAATTCAGCTTCAAATGAGTGAACATAGCCGAAATACCAAAATTAAAAGAAAACCTGTAAGTTGCGAAAAGCAGACTCCTGACTCGAAGTGTGAACGTTCTGAAGTAAAGCTACAAAAATAATACTAAATTTAACTCTGTTGACGATCAAAGTGAAGGTGTTTTGCTTTCAAAACAAACAACATAGCGGTAATTGAAAATCCAAATGCATTTAACTATCATACTGAACGTCAAAGTATTCAATACAAATTATTTTCTCATTTCATAGTGAATTGTTAAATTGAAAGCCTTTTTTAAACGCGCAGACGTTTACGCGTTTTTAGAAAATCTTGAATGAAACGAATTCAATCGAATATGCATTTTAAACGCGACGTGCGTTTGTTATGAATTTTTATTTTTCTCTCCTTGTAGTTATAAATGTATTTTTGTCAACTTTCTTGATTTTTTACTCCTTGATTCCGTCGAGATCCCAAGCTGAAATTTTAATATGTTTTAGCGGATAATATAAAAAAAAATAACAAAATAAAAAGTACGTCTTCCAGGATATTCCAGGATAAAAGATAAAATCCTTATCCTTGATGTCCTTTTTCGCGTGTATTTTTAAGACTCTATTTTTCCTAGATTTCTTGAAATACCGCCTTTCAAATAACCCATATTTCACTATCCTAGCATAAATAGAAACATATACATGAACTTTTAAAGAAGACCAAGACAACATTTTTACGAAATTTTGAAAATGCCATAACTCACGAAATACGCACTGTAGAAGGAAAATTTTTAATTTGTATTTTTCTTTTCACAAACTCTCCAAGAATGAAAAATTTCAAAGATTCGGTGATGGTCTTGTCACACTTTTCGTAGTTTTTGGTCGATTTGCTATGGAATGACCCCATCCGTAATCAATTCTTTTTCAAATGTTCAAGGTGAATGTATTTTTACACAAGAATACGACTTATTTATTGCAGCCATTAGATCAAGGGATAATTTATCTTCAGGTATATTTTAGAACAAATGGAAAATGATGAATTTCTCTCAATTCTGGATGCTTGGAAAAAATTCACAATCTTAGATTTTGTTAAGCATGTTGGAGTGCCATATACCGAGATTAGGGCGAACATTTTCTACAAAATGACCCGAATGTTGAACGAGCTCTCAACGAAATCGTAATAAACGCTTAACTCAATATGAGGAGGTCTATAAAGATTTGACCAAAAACCCAACACAATTGTTAATTACGGATTTCATTACAAAGATTCGCCGATCTGAAATTGTTTCTAATTCATCAAGCGTCGAACTTGAATCGTATCAATACAATACATCATCATCATCATAATTACATCAGCAACAAAAATTAAGAGTCTACAAAAGTCATAACAACAGCAATTAAATGTTTGGTTAAAATTTTTTTTTTATATGATTTTCTTGTTTCTAATATTTAAAACGAATTACATAGGTACATATAATAATTTTTTTTTGTAATTATTTTGCTCCATAGCTTTGATATCATATAGTCTCCAATCTTTATATAATTTATGCACTTTTCCATGCTTCTCAAAAATATTGAAATATTCGTCCTGCGTAGTTATAATTGTAATCTTTTTAAGCTTTTTCTCAAGCCTGCCAAAGGCTCTATCTGCAGGCAAAAAACTATGGCTCCGGACAGGGAAAAATATAAAAATTTCTTTGATTGAATTTGATGTTTTGTTTCGAAGCCAAAATGCTAGGGTATGGATTATATGGCAGTTTTTATTCTGCCCTCCACAACCATCACAGAAGAGCCGCAGCAACCCAGTATCATTTGGAAATTCAAGAGAATTTAAATGGTTGTGGAGAGCAGGTCCAATTACTTCTGATCCCCGGACAGCTTCAGTCTCGTTCAAGCAGTTGAAATCAGGATTGTTTGAATCAGTGTTCACAATACAAAAATTATATACCTAGGCTGTACAATTCCTCTTCTATCGGTGTTTTAGGCAAAACTAAAACTTGTTGCAAGTGAAAACAAAGGGTTTTACTTTTTGCTACATCTTTCTTGAAGTAACAATGTGCATGTACAGCGTGCGTCTGAGGATGGAGATGCAAAGACAAACATAGTGCGTTTCACTTGTAATTCAACAGGAACTGAACTATTACATAAATCCCATAATTTCTTCATGTTTAGATCTGAAGCTAGATATATTCGACATAATTTTGCCTTGTTGTAATAGCTTCCCTGTGTTGGGAGATTTTTAATAAAATTTGTAACACTTTACTTTTTAAGAATACTCTTTGTAGACCACCTGTCACCTCCTCGATTTTCCTGTGGTATTGTACCTTCATGTAGTAACTTTGCAATGGTTCTAAGTCGTCCTTTTTTTATGTCAAATACCTTTTGGAAAAAATTTGCACATACTGGAACATTTTTGTTTTTGAGTTTGAGGTAATATGAAAAAACTGCGCAGCCTTACTACGAACACGAATTGGATGGTATGGAGTTATATACTCTTGTCAGAAAAACGTCTTGCTTTTGCTTAGTCTGATTCTTGAAGAAATTTTTACGCAAAGGTAATAAGTCTTCAACAGTAAATTGTCTACATTTTAGTTTCTGACCCCTGTGTTTGCATGTGGCTTAGAATCCAATACATAACGGGTTTTTGTCTATATACCTGTAAAAACAACGTAATAATATATTTAACATAAAATTACAATCCAACAAATATTACACACATTAGAAGATGTAAGTATTTGGCAAATTTGAACTACTTTTCATTCTTTTTGGCTGATGCTTTTCGAACTGAACGCTTACGGTTTTTACTCCCTCTATTTATATTTGAAACGGTTGCTATATTTCCATATTGTACCTAAAATAATAACTTCTTTCGAGAATTTATCACGTTTTGCTAGTATGAGAAAAAACGTTTTTGGACTTTGAAAACTGAGAGACTGACTGAAGTGACTGACAGTGACGTGACAGTTTGCACTTTTGAACGTCAGATTTTTGTTTGCTTTTTTTTTTAACATAAAAAAGGTGTTGCCAGATTATAGACACTGTTAAATTCCTTAGAAAAGTTAGACAAATATAGTTAAATAAATGCATTAAACTAAATTTGGTCCGATACAAATATCAAGATGCGTTTTTTGTATGACAACTAATCAGTTATGTTAAAATACTTGAAAAAAATTCGTTTTTAACAATTTTTATTCCGTCAATTGGTTTTGAAGTGATTTTTGTATCGAAATTAACTGATTTTGTTTCGACTTCATATTAGCATCGGGTAGGATTTAAAAAATTAAGGCCTTAGCATGTGTCATGTCATTTTCTGTATCTTAAGTAGTTAACTGTGTTCCGTCGCTCCTCATATGTAGGTATATACTGTTACGCGCTACAAAGTGACACACGCGACATCTGTTGGGAATAGAAACAACTTTAGGTTAGTGTTATCTTAGTAAACTTTGGGTTCGGAGAACGGAATATTCAGGAAGGTTCTAGGATAATTCGTAGAGTATAAATACGGCGCTTCTCACATCCAGGAGGAGAGTCTTATTTCAAACAACGAAGTAAACTATTTGGTTTGTGATAATTAAGGGTACAGTACTAGCGATAACTATAAAGAGTTGATTTGATAATTGTTTGTATGCGTTATAAATGTAAACAGTAAGGTTAAATAAAATAAGAACGTGTTTATGATATGTAAAATATTGTGTTTCAATATTTTTATATTTTATATTTTTACCATTTATTTTTAAGATATATTTAGTTTTATTTTACGTTGAAATAAATGACTGAACTATGGAAATTTTAGTTTGATTTCGATTTTCACGGTTTTACGTATAAAAATATATGATTTCGATGTACACGGTTTTCTAAGGAATCTATTTTCAGTGTAAATCGAGGGATGGATGGGCATATTATTTTTTATTCTAAAATAAATTCGACACCTAAGAAACATCTTTGTGATATTATTTCAGGACTCGTTGGATGATTTCAATAAACCACCAAATATTTTCGACAACCACAAAATTAAACCATACAAATTCTCTGAGAAGCTGCCAGATATAAAATTCTTTGCACTTGCCACCACAAGTTATTTAAACTTGTCCCTTAGAAAATCATTGGGAGATTCTATAAATTTTTAATTAAAGAATCTATTATTTTGATAGAAAGCAAAATTTCATCAACATAAATTCCCGAAAACAATTAGAAATTATTTGGTGGTAATTACATACTTTGAAGAGTCCGAACTCTAAACTCCCAAGATTCAGAATGTAAAATTCTTGTTCAAGTTCACCGCCTCTAATTAAATTCCTTTTATTTATTTTTTAACCATGCAGCCTATCATGTAATGTTTATGTACATTTCCTACTACTGTACAAATAGCAAATACAACAAACACACCAATATTGTAGGTATACATATCCCGGAAATTATTCATGACACTGCTAGAGCATGGGCACCTGCCTACCTATTCGTTCAACATTAAATGCAGTGCAATTGATAAATTGCTGTGCACCCAAAGCACTACAACACTACTCAGATCGAAAATTCACAAAGCAAAAGTACTCTAAGTTCAGACTATATTTAAGCAGTGACTAGACTACCTATACCTATATATATATATTACGTGTATCCTTCAATTGTAGGATTGCTGTTGCAAAGTACTCTCAGGACCTATGTGAAAGCAGAATCTGCCACTGTTTCAATAATACGATACAAATTAAGCTCATTGTTCCACACCAGCCTCAATTGTGACTCTCCCGGGCTTCGGGGCCATTGTAGGGATTTCCTCCCTACTTAAGATGCACTTCATTACTCTGTAAAATAAACCAGGCTGGGTTGTGTGTTTTTGTAAGGACGTTGTCCTGTGGTGGCTCATGGGGTAAGAGGACGGGTTGAAACAGGCGTTTTAATGATATATACAAATATTGATTTTGGAAATAATTGTTCGAGACTACACTGTACCATACGTACATACATACATACATACGTACAGTACGGAGGCAGATGGATTTGTCTACGCTACGTAGGTACCAGCGCCAGCGTATACACGTTTTGAGAGTGCTTTTAGCGAGATGTGGTTAATTATTGCGGATTTTCCCATTACCTCAATTCAACACGATTTTATCATGCACACAATACCCGCTTTTTGCTGTAAAAGATGTAACACTTGCAGATGTGTACCTATTGCATACCTACGTTGTTTGTGGGCTTTCTAAACACATTTATGTCTGTATACTATGTACTACACATAAGTAGTTGCACCTTTGAGAAAGAGGATCTTGGGAATAGAGTATACAGTTCATTGACATATTGAACTGTACTATCTCAAGTTATAATTAAAAATTTATTTAAGAAGTGCATCGTGTGTGTGCATTAAGTTAAATTTTTTTTTGTATTAATCAAAAAAGATTAATTCAAATTTTCGCAAAACTATTCATAAAATATAACTCCAATACAATAACAAGATTCTTAGCTATATTCGACAATTTTCAGTCCATTGTTAGTAATTCAGGAACTATTCAATTGGGTTGCGAACTAAACGCTTTTGTAAGAACTTTCTCATAATAACAAGTTTGGCGAACCATTTCTCCGAACTATTTAGTTGTGACAACCATTTAGTTCGCACGTATAGAATTCTAAGTGCTATAAGCGAACGTATTTTTACAACCAGTTAGTAACTATCAGTTATGAGGTTGTGACAACTATACGCCAACCTATCTCCTTATCCATATACGAAACCTTGAACCATTTTATTCGCCTAATGAAAGTTAAGGACTACATGTGAACTTGTCCCGGTAACCAAATGTGAACTAAAAGCCATAGTTGTTAAATGTGGTGGGCATATAATCCTAACAACCATTCTTGTATTCTGCACAAAAACAGCATTTTTTGTTTTGTCAAAAAATTCAATGTCGTGTCAACTCTTAGTCTCGATAATCTTATATTTATGCATTTTTCTCTGTACTAATAAATTTCTGAAAATACTTAATGGTAAAAACGTGGCTATAACCATATGTTCAGCAGAACTGCAATATATATTTTCAAATCACAATTCCATAGTTCTCAGAACAACTACATGGTTGTGACTTACAACTCTATAGTTTTTAAGTGAACAATTTGGTTGTGAATTACAGTTTTATAGTACTCAACAGGACCAAATTTTTCTGGCCTGCAAGAGTTCTCAACTCCACTACTTATTTGTAATATAAAGCGCTGGAGATCTCAGGAGAAACACACTATTTTTATAAAGCCCTGTGGTTACGAATAAAACTACATGGTTGTGATAAAGAACTTTAAATCTCTACGTGGCTATTGGTTACAACAGAACAGAAAAATATTTTCCACAAATTCTAGTTTCATAATATTTAAAGGTTTTACAAAATTTGAATTTTCACAACATTCAGAGTTTTCACAATATTTGAATTTCCAAAGTTTCCACAATATTTAAATTTTCACAATATGCAAAGTTTCACAATATGTGCAAGCAAAATGCACTTTGGACTCAAACACTTTTTATTAAGAATTAAACTCTAACTAATTCAATAGCAAAGGTGCAAACTGAATGCATTTTTTGATTTTTGGCAATTAAAGATTTAAAACTGAACTGAAAACTCAAAAACTCAAGAACTCTCAAAAACTCTATTCCCAGTGCAAAGGTTCCCATTTTATAGAACTTTAATACGTAATAAGAATGATCTAGAATTATAGCTTGATAGGGGCTCTATCAAAAGGAGCAGATCTGGAGGGATACATACATTCATTAGTGGGCTCCCAATTATGAAATCGAAACCCTTATTTAATTAGGTAATTATCTCGTCATGAGATATAAAACTTTATTCGATTGACCAATAATTGACCAATGCCCAATTCAGACCTTGAATATGTTTTCGCATGATATGTAACATGATACATTTATTTACCATGTCCCTTGTTTACAATTATGGATGTATAAGCGTGTTAACAAATAGCCATTCGCATTAACAAATGACTATGCGCGCAAACATATATGTTTATGATTTATTCAATATTGAATATCCATAGTTCAATTGGATATTCATGTTTATATTTATGATCTTGAATTTAAGATTTGCAGCCATCCAAGTGTTCATGGTTGTGCTTTTTAAGTCAACCACTTACGTTTACATTAATGCTTTTAAGCTTCCAATATTAATTTCAAATATATTGTAACTATGGGCAGAATTGAAATTTGATATTTATTGTTTATTGAACATTTGGATTTTCGCTTAATGTTATCATTTAAAGATTTGAATGATTAGGGAACTTGAACATTTGTTTATATGAATTCTAAAAGGTTTATACTTTGGTTCCGGAGAATTGTTATCTAAAGCTGTTTATGGAAATTTTCTATGGAAGTTTTAGATAATTTCACAATGAACTTTAAGTGCATCTTTGCACTTTGAAATGCGTTTTACATTTTATTGAACGTAAATTAATTAATTTTAAATTTTGAAAAGTGCGAAAATGTATGAAATATAAAAATTACATAACGCTGTATCAGTCACAAATGAATATTGTCGATAGTATATATATGCACATCCGCCGGTTGAAAGTTTCAGTTTGTCACTAATTCGCAGGGTTGTAAATGAGCGGACTCATATGTCATACCAACTCATCGCTCAACTCAAGCAGTGAGTCCGCTACCAGTTGAGCGGTTGTTCATCGCTCGAAATTTGAGCGGACTCACTGGTTGAGCGGACTCACTACTTGAGTGGACTTGAGCGGACTCAAATCTAGAACGGACTCACTACTTGAGCGGACTCATCATTTGAGTTGAGCGGACTCATCATTTGAGTTGAGCGGACTCAAATCATGTTTTAAGAAGAATCTGATTTAATTAAAATTGAAACTGAAAGTGAAAATTCAATCAAATAAGAAAAGATTACAAAAAAATTATTCATTATATTATATTTTATTAATTTAGTTTTTGCTAATTTTCTTAGCCAACATTTCTTCTTCCTCTCAATATATTGAATAACTGTACTTATTCACTAATGTGTAAAGACCGTATGGTATTTTCCCATACTTGAAAATGATATGATTCAATTTATGGCGTTTCTACTTACAATTATCCATAGAAATACTTGTGAAATATAAAGGGAAAGTAATATTCAGTTTTGTGTGTTTTAAAATTTTACAGCCGAAAATAAGTTATCTTAAGACTTAAGAAAAGGTCTGTTATGTTATTGTCATTATCTGATTTTTATACGTTAGATAAAATCTATAGGGGTCTGCCTACTAAGCTTATCATTGATTTTGTGACGCATAGAAAACAAATTCTTGTAAAGCAAACTGGATTGAATACCCACGCATAATTGGTTGATAAATTTATTATTTCCAGAATCAATAAAAGCCTGGATTGTTTCGACATGAATACGCAATCCCAAAATAATAATCAAGCTACGCCGTTTTGGGATTGAGATTGTGAAGATGACCAAAATTCAATGGAGGGTCGGAAATTGTTCTTGGAGTATAATTTTTCCACAGACAAAAGGTTTTACAAGTTGTTGAATTTGTACATAATATTGAGAGGAAGAGAAATATTGGCTAAGAAAATTAGCAAAAGCTAAACCAATATAATATAATAATGGATGCCTTTTTTGTAAGCTTTCTTATTTGATTCAAATTTCACTTTCAGTTTCAATTTTAATTAAATCAGATTCACTTTAAAACATTATTTGAGTCCGTTCAACTCAAATGATGAGTCCGTTCAAGTAGTGAGTCCGTTCTAGATTTGAGTCCGTTCAAGTCCACTCAAGTAGTGAGTCCGCTCAACCAATGGGTCCGGTCAAATTTCGAGCGATGAACCACCGCTCAACTCTTAAGCGGACTCACTGCTTGAGTTGATTCAAAATTTGAGCCCTTTACATCCCTGCTAATTCGAGTACTCATTTTATGTCACAAAATATTTTTTTTTTTTACTTTTCTCTACATGTTAAAAGTACTTTTAATGCACTGTATAAGTCTTCAAAAATTTTTAATTTCTTAAATAAAAATGTTATTTAATAAATCTTGATTATTTTTGCGATACGTTGATATTTTCTAACAAACATCGTCAATTATACTCCGTCATTTGATAAATCCACTCGCAATAATTGAATCACGATTAAATCGGCACAATCGAGTGCTGGATTTATATTTTACACGAAAAGCTTATTATTTTATGAGTTGAATGAATCGAAAACATACTACGAAATAATATTTTTATTTTTATTTATAATTTTTTATCCGGGTTTGCAAAAGTAAGAGTTTTGACAGTTTTTTCTTTTTTGTAGTTAGCCTATTTCTTTTCATAGTGAAGGAGACTTTGAAAATAATCGCTCTGATGGTACAAATCTTCCAAGAAGATGTCAGTATTTTGTTGATAAATTGTAACTATTATCAATTCCCGTCCTTATGGAAAAGAGCCCTAATTGTCCCTGTTTCGAACAAGCCCCGTCCTAGTGTTTGTTATTAAAGATTATAGGCCTATTTGTTTGCTGTGTTACTTCAACAAAGTCCTCGAAAAAGTCATGTACAGTCAGATCACCAAATTTCTTTACCATTAGAATCAGCTTCTATCATCTTACCAATCAGGTATTCGAAGCGGACATAGTAGTTGCGAAACTGTCGTTCCGAAGGTTTCAACGGATATTACCGAATCCTTAAATCTAGACAATATTAACTATCCTTGTCTACTTGGATTTTAGTAAGGCTTTTGATTCAGTAGATCATAATTGCCTCCTTTATAAACTTTCGAATTATTTAAATTTTTCCTCTTCAGGCATTAACCTGATCAGAGGTTTTCTTACCTGTAGAAAACAAGCAGTCAAAGTTCAAGACACTATATCGAACTTTGGAGACTCCACTTGTGGAGTACCCTAACGATCAATCCTAGGTCCTCTCCTCGTCAGTCTCTTATATCAATGATTTGCCTGAGGTAATTAAGGATGCGAATATTCACCTACAGGGTGTCTCATAATTGGTGCACATAGCTCAGGGGTTTGATAGTTGAGGTGGAGAAAAGAAAAAAATTAAAAGGTGAAGGAGGGGTTGAGGAGGTAAGACGCGTCGTTTCGTTGTTAGCGGGTTGTACTTCTTCCACTTTACATCCTGTAACTTTCCTTATGTACACCCTATCAAGATGGGATTCATCTCAGATGATAGCAAACCGTCTCAGCTTTCCAGTGAATGCCCCATCAGCCCTACTAACGATGGTAATCACACTTACTATTATGCAACTCAATGCAAAATTAGCAAAATTTATGAAATTATAAATCAGGAATATCTCAAAAACGGTTGCATTTAAGTAGGTACATGTGCATAGTCAAATTAAAGGTAACATTCCCGGGTTTCTCAATCTTGTAAAAAACTTTCAAGTTATCATGCATTTTGGCGGGAAAATCGATGAAATTTGAAAAAATTAGGAATTTTTTTTGACTTTCATACAACTTCCGACGGAAGGCTGATTGGGCATTCATTGGAAAACTGAGCCTGTTTGCTATCATCTGAGATAAATCCTACCTTGATAGGGTGTATTTCAAGAAAGTTACAGGGTGTAAAGTGGAAGAAATACTAAAAATCTTAAACGACGCGTCTTAACCTACCCCCCTCCCCCCCCTAGCTTTTAGGTCAGTCAGTAAATTGGCAAACGTACAAGTAAAATGGCGGGAACTGAAAATAAAAGGTAGATGCTAGTGGAAATTTGTGTTTATATTTCTAATCTTCTATTTTTTGAGTGGGAAATGACTGAGAACGGTTTAATGTACATTTTAATCTTTATTTTTTGGAGAAAAATGACGGGATAAACAAGAAATCATTAGAAATGCATGCAGAAGAGGAATGTCTGGACGACTTAACGACATTTTTGTAATGAACCAACAAGTTAATTGATCGAACGCAAAGCGTGATTCGTATAATCCTGAGTTAAATGAAATTTCAAAAATTGACTCATTCGGACAACTCGTTCTTAGTGTTGCCAGACAAAAATTTGAAATTTTATTTTTGTAGACTCCTATCCTTTAGAATAAATTAAACTACAAAAACAAAAAAACTAGGTTATTACATTGTTCAACGAAAAATATTAGTGAGTTACACTTGGCGCACCGCACATTGATAACTTAGCCCTTCTAGTATATTCGACCATGACTTTCTTATTTTAAACTATAACCTTAGATCGAAACCCTTGTCAAATGAATCAGTCACTACTTATCGTGATTTTAAGCATGTTGATTATATTGGCCTTCGTGCTGAGTGTCACGGATTGACTTGGGGTGCGATTTACTCATCCAACTCTATTAATCTAAAAGTCGACTCTCTCCTACAAAAACTTACTGCGCTATACAACAATTACGTTCCATCCAATTCGAAGCTTTTGTTTTAAGCCCTCCAAATGTCAATGGTCAACCAGTGAGATTCGTCATATTATGGCTGAGAGAGATTTTCTTTTTGGTCCATACAGACAAATGTGTTGTCCTGTGGGCCGGATTCACTAACTAGGAGATTTGTAGAGTTGTGGAGATGAGAGTTCTTTTGCCACTTATGTAACTTTCGACTCGGAGTTCTGTAACTCGTGCAATTTGTATTGAGATTTACCAAACTCTCTATTCAACTCGGCAAAACTCTCGGCTGTGTTAGTTGTGGAGAAGTAAGAAAAATATTTCTCAACTGACAGTATTGTCTGCTTTTATTGTCCTTTGTGAAGGTACCAATGCACCTAGGATTTTCAAATTTATTTATGTATTCACCGCATATCCTGGCTATATTTACAAATATAAATTATGGAAATCCTTGCAGTACTTACAGAGAAATAATGATTTTGGTGTCTCAAGTTACCTGCTAAAAATTGTAATTCACGCGAATATGGTCAATTTGGTCGTCTTCCAGTACAGAAAAGATGCTATAAAATCTTTAAATATGCACGTTAAAGCTTGTATGTATGTAGAATGAAATCGCATCTGCATATTGTCCCCTAATTAGATATGTAATTATTTTTTCAATCCAGTAAATGATTTTGGAGATAACTGCAAAAGAAGTGAATCAGTCCTTCTTAAGACGAAAAAATGGCCGTTTTCTGGTACAAAAATGGACATATTTTCAATTCATCATTATGAAGAACTGGTAAGTCGTGAAAATTCACTTTCCATGAGAAAAATGTTCACAACAGAGTACTAATGGATGTGAAATAAAGAACGGTAGAAATATATGCAAAATATAGGAACTGGGGTATATATGACCTAAGTGCAAAAAATCCGTCTTTCGGCGGTAAAAAGTCAGTTATGAAGTTAAAATGATCAGAAAAAAACTACACCACTCGATTACCCGTTTCTCCCTCTTTAATTTGATACCAAACATGACGTATTTTGGACAAACTCCAATCCCCAAAAGCCCCTCCCTCAGAAATTGTTCACCTATATTTTTGTACTCTAGACCCTAAGTCCGTAGGAAAAACCGCAATGCTCTACGACCCTCCCACACAGAGTTATCCGTCTTTCAATATTTCGATACTTCTCACTCCTCAAGTATGCTAGAGAATCTCGAATGGAGAGTTAGGGAGTTTTAACCGGGGAAAACGAAAATTCTCATCTCCCAAACTCCCAAACTCTCCGAGTTAGTGAATCTGGCCCCAGGTACAAAAGGGTCCGCAACAGAATTAGAACTTTAACTCGATCCGCAAGGAGAGCCTATTTCAGAGATAAATTAAATGCCAATCTTCCACCTAAAACCGAATGAAAAAATATTCGCAACTTGGGTGTATTAAGTCAGGAATCATCTGAGATAAATATCGATCCAGCTGAGCTCAATAAATTTTTTGCATCAACTGCAGTTTCTTCATCTCAGGCACCTAGCATTAGTCTCATGATAGAAGACTTCTCTGCTGATGGTTTTGCCTTTCGCTGCGTTGATGCATTACATGCAATTAAGTCAAATGCTTGCTGTAGGATCAGATGAGCTACCACCTAGATTACTTAAATTAATTGCTCCGGAAATATTACGAGTTCTTACGCATATATTTAATCACTGTCTTACAACTTAGCCGTTTCCTGCCCGTTGGGAGATTTTCGTCCAATCAGTCTGCTTTCCTTTCAAGGAAAAATCTTTGAAAAGTTGATGTATTTGCAAATTATGAATTATATAAACCGAAATTCTATGTTATCAACTTTTCAATCAGAATTCCGTCCTCCTCATAGTTGTAAGAGGGACTACCTTACATTACTTGTCCTGCTAGACTTTAGAAAAGTTTTTTTCCATAAATCATTCAATTTAATAACAAAATTATCAAGTCAATTCTTATTCTCGTTGTCTGTTATTAAGCTGATAAATAACTTTTTGCAAGGATATAGTCAAATTGTTCGAATCAAAAATAACAATTCCAGACCTGAGTTATTTATTTGCGGCGTACCTCAGGGATCCATACTGAGGCCTCTACTGTTCTGTTTATATATTAATGATCTTCCCGACGTAGTGTTGGCTGCCTCTGTATATCTCTATGCGGATGACATGCAAATTTATCTCAGCAAACGAATATGATTAATGGAGGACTGATGTATGTCAACTTAATGACGATCTCCAACGCATTCATGTGTGGTCATTACAAAATAGTTTAGCACTTAATCCAACTAAATCAAACTGCCTAGCAATTTATAGAAATGGCATTGAATCAAGTAGGCTTCCTCTCATTCTATTAAACAGGGTAATACTTCCTTATAGGGATTCTATCATGAATTTGGGCGTTGAACTTAATTCGAAGTTCGCGTGTTGCAAGCACATTAAAAGGACAGTAGGGAAGATATATGGATGTTTAAGAGAACTTTGGCTCAACTCTAGTATCCTCTCGCTTAGTTAAAACATTAGTTATTCCACATTTTACATTTGCCAGCATAATCTTTCAAGTTCTAGACTCACAATCAGTCTGCCGGAGAAAAATACTCGTAGCATTCAATGATGTGGTTAGATATATTTACAAATTGCCTAGAAATAACCACATTTTATTGTATGCAAGTTCTCTTTTGAGTTGCAATTTAGAAACTCATTTCACTTTTCGCAGCCGGAAATTTCTGCACAAGCTTATTTACTTTAAGCATTCAGTATACTTATTTGAGAGGCTACAGTTCCTGCAATCGACCAGACATGAAAACCTTTTAATTCCTCGACGCTGTATGCTCGGAGGTGGAATCAGGTCCCAAGCAATATTCAGCATACGGCTTCGACCACAAACTTTTGTAGGCTCATAAAAAATGCAAACCTTTTTATTTAAAAATGGTGACGCCCATTTGGGATGTTTGTGATATTTCTCTCTCTCTCTCAATCTCTCTCTCTCAATCTCTCTCTCTCTCTCTTCTCTCTCTCTCTCTCTCTCTCTCTCTCTTGTACGCTATTTTTAGTTTTAGTCTATAGTCTCTTCTGTTCTTTTCGTTACTTTATTTTTTTATTATTTTCATTACATGATCAAATCTTGTTTTTTTGTGTTTTCTCTATTTTACATTGCTTAGTTCGTAGCTGTATTGTAGTAACGATGAATTTAATTTAACCACTGAAGTTTGTACAATCTGAGATAGCATATGTATCTTTGTACCTAGCCAAAAACAGAATTATTATTATTATTAAAACTCCAATTGATATTCGTACAAAAACTAAAGTGAAATTTCGCTCATAGTTTTCATCCATCTAAAATCAATTAAGATAAAAACTTCGGTAAAAATGCATTCGTCACTTCACTTCGCGGCTACATAATAATTCAATTTAATCTTGGATCTAAAAAGTCGCTCATCTGCTGCTGTAAGCGAAGTCCTCAATTTGAACTTCATTAAGCTCTGTCTGTCTTATCACGCCGAATAAATCAAATGTCATTTCATCTGTCCTATTTTCGTGACAAGCATCCACAAGTCAGAATGTGCCTGGTGCAAAAAAAAAAAAAATCGAAGAATCTTTTCGTGCAGTTCGCTGCCAGAAAGCAGTGTTCATCAAGTGCCATTGTCGTGTCTGGTGCACTCCAAAAGGGCGAACAGAAAGGCACGTGCGCGTTGGCACATTATCCATAAAAAAAAACCAAGTGTTAAATGCACTTGAGCAACACTACACCGCTGAGTATGTTCATGATGTGGACATGTATACAACGCTAAAAGCTATGCGATATAATCAACGAAATGTGGACTGCAGGCAGACTACTAATTAAAGTAGAATTTCAGAACAGAAAGAATGACGTAAATATAACTAGCATGAGCCGCTCTAGGATGAAACTCTAGATTTATCAATTATTCCACTTTTGATGATGTCCTCCCAAAAATCTCTGCAAATGAATAATCATCAGCCTCGTGGTTGGCTATGAGCTTTATATGTCCTTGTCGTTTTAATGGGTTCAATAAATTGCGATTGATGTCATCGAAACGCCAAATTCATGAGAGGGCGGGCAGAGGACTCCTTTTCATTTTGTTGAACGAAAACGGAATCTTCTTAATTTGGTCTATTGTCATGCAAATTATGATTTAGATTTTGTGGTATCCGCCCACCGGAAGTTTTAGATAATCTATATTACCTACATATACCTATACATATAGGGCATGATTCTATATTCTATTGCCATTATGGGTGGTTTGTCCAGCTTGGAGCCACCACAAAGTGAGTAGAATTATTTCTCAATTGTTGGTGTAACTGGTATGTATTCAGTGATTATATAAGGATTGTTTGTGGATTAGGAATGTGTGACTACTGGGCTTAAATCCATTTTAAGATATTTTCTCTAAATATTTAAATTAAGTTAGTGACAAAGACCTGGACCTATATATATTACGCTCCTTTTGTCTATGATCTAATCCAGATCAGAGAGTTTCAATTAAATACGACAACAACTACTGATTCTACTTCGTACTAGGAACAATTTCTCAGACCTAATTTCGTTAGTCTTATTAATTAATTCCTATACTAATTGAAATGTTATACATAAGGTGTTACCCGTTTTGGGTGCTGATATATAGGAGAAATCGATATTAAAAAAGACTGAAAAGAAGCGGATGAGTGGAAGGTGGAGTGATTAATTCACATTTAATCTTTACAATAAAATTAAATACAAAGTTGTGGTAATTGATGTTCAGTGGGCACTTGATGGAGCTTGTTAAACATATTCATAAAAAAAAATACTTGCTTCCGTCCCAAAAATGTAATTTATAAAAAATTATAAAAATTATGTGACGCGTTTCGCCTTTTGTAGGCATCCTCCACAAGCTCTTGCAATAAATGTAAGACAAAGTGGAGTTTCCAACTGTCAGTAGAAGGGAATGCGGTTCTCATATTTCAGGAGGACGACGAGTGTCAAGAACATGAAAGCTTATAATGGTTGTACTACGTAGGGCTAATATACCTTGTTATGTCTTCATCATATCACAGCTGATGTAATTATTGTATGGCACCTAATCACTTCTCGGTGGGAAAAGCAGAGTGATAAGAGTCTATACGCATACTTCTCAATGCTGTACTAAAGGTACTTACTGTAGATAACATCTTGCTAACGCTCATTCGTATTAGATACAAAGTGGTATGCTACGTGGATGGCTTGTTAGCTTAAAGGTCGATGCACACTTACCGGCACCGGAATTTTTCGTGCACATATAACGACATAAAACGGAAAGGAAACTTTCAGTTAAGGCAGGTATCGCGGAAAAACTATAAAAAAGTGATCCCACGTTAACTTCGCAACTATACTAGCAATCGACAAATGCCGGTCTCGTTTCTACCAACCGATAGCGACCGGCAAAGCAGTTTCCATTTCGTGCCGGTATCTGCCGGTGCCGGTTGATGTGAATTAGGTTGATCCATACTTACCGGCGCAGACAGGCATGTACCGGCACCGATATTTTTCGTGCACATATAACGACATAAAATAGAAAGGAAACTTTCAATTAAGGCAGGTATCACAAGACAACTATAGAAAAATGATCCCATGTTAACTTCGCAACTAGACCAGCAACCAACAAATGCCGGTCTGGTTTCTAGTGACCGATAGCGACTGGCAATGAAGCTTTCGTTACGTGCCGTTATCTGCCGGTGCGATTCCAATTGTGGAGGGCGGTGCCTTTCAGGTCTCACCAAGACGCGCCAGCTTCGATAGAAATTGTTAGACTCTAGATCCAGTCTCCTAGCATAGTTACCTATGGCTCAATGACCCGTTGGCATCCGTATTAGTTTCTTGGAGTCCGTTCGGCTAAATGAAACAGATAATAGGTTAAAGTGTTAGGAACAAAAAAATTGATGGTAGGTGGGGAGGGGTGGGGGGGATTATAAATCGTTTCGGAGTTACAGTTCACAAAACACCCAGTAACTTCCTTGTTGTCCATCCGTCCACGATTTTCAAGGTATGTCGAGCCATTACTTTAGCCCCCTCATGTCGTAAGTTGTAGAACGTCCAAAAATTGGGGACAAAATCCTAATTTGTTTAACTTTCACCAATATTCCGGCCAAAATGCCTGATAACTCTGAGCCCTTCCAAAAAAAATGGCAGTTTTGATCCTACACATGTAACTACCTATATGCAACCATTTTTTAGATACACCTGTTTTAAAGATGCATTGATTTTGTCCTAAATAAAGCCAAAGACCACAAAGCGCCAGGTATACTCGTAGATGGAATACCTTATGAATTTTATAGGAATGGCCCAGTAAGCTTTTTAAAAGAATTGCTAAATTATTTTAATTACATTTACAAAAGATGTGAAGTCTCTGAATCTTTCACGAGGTCGATTATCTTCCCTCTTTATAAAAAAGGTGATGTAAATAGAGTAGAAAACTATCGTGGTCTTTCCTTTATGAACACATGTCTCAAGCTTTTTGTCGGTATGTTACACAATAGAGCGGTATGTTGGCAGGAGGCCCACAATATTTTGAATGAAAATCAGGCAGCCTTTCGCAGCGGTTACTCCACGATAGATAACATTTTCAACCTAACAAATGCTATCAAACTCTCCCATTCATTCAATATAAAAAAAGGTGTATGCCTTCTTTGTAGATTTTAAAGCAGCATTTGATACAATTGAAAGGGGAGCACTTTTTTATAAATTGCACAATATCGGAATGTCTAGTAAGTTTGTGGGCATGCTGATAAAAATTTACGAAGTTACTAGCGCTCAAGTTTGGAATGGGGAACATCTCTCAGATAGTTTTGTGACAACATCTGGGGTAAAGCAAGGATGCATTCTGAGCCCGCTGTTGTTTGCAAATTTTTATTAACGACTTAGAGGATTCTATGGAGGTAGGCCTGACACTTGAGGACATTAATTTAAAAGTCTGAAAATATGCTGATGACATCGTTATTTTATCCACACAAACTCCAGCGTATGATCAATATTTTCAGGAATACTGTCACTTGTGGAACCTGGTTGTCAACTTTGAGAAATCCAAAATTATGATTTTCCAGCGTGGGTCAGGACCCAGGAAGAGTAATGAAAATTGGCAATATAATAATGTGCAAGTAGAAGCTGTAAAGGAATACACCTACCTGTCACCTTAACACCGAAGCTATCATTTAACGCCCACCTTAAAACCAGTCTACAGCCTGCAAGAACGGCTATTAATGTAACTTGGAAAAGTTTTCTGGGAAAAAAAGGAATTAAGCATTCTGACAAATTTGTTCTGTACAACGCTGCCTCAAGGTCAGTTCTTTGTTACGGAGCACAGGTATGGGGTTTTCAGCAATATGACTCTGTTGAAAGGCTACAACGATACTTCGTTAAAAGAATGCTTCGTTTGCCGACAACTACCCCCAACTATATGATAAATTTAGAGTTCGGTCTCTCTAATATATACATTTACACATTGAAGTGCCATTTTGACTAGATGTTGAAAATTCTGTTTCGTCTTTTTCCCAATAGGCTCGCTCCCTCATCAGCTAGCCTTAAAAGTGGTTAGTAGGTAGGAACGTATTCTGGTATAGTGAGTGGCAGGAATTAGCCAGCTACCATAGTTTAGATGTGAATATATCAGGTCGGTCCTATAACCATTTAAAAGAAATTCTATATAATCTCGTCTGCGGAGAGGAAGCACTATTTATTCAAAGAACTACTGACAAAGCGAGGAGCTCAGTAAGGAATGAGCTTTATGATAAACTGCAATATTGTAATATGAACCGCTACATTCGTGACGAATTCTCAGCCAAAAAAATTAATTTGATTACCAGGTATAGGGGAGGGCCAATCCGTTTAAAAATTCCGGTGGAACACTTTGCTCGCTTTGTAACTTAGAGGAGGATAAGAACTTGTTACATTTTCTCGGAGTTTATCCTGTTCTGTCAGATTTCCGCATTAGAGCCTTTGGGAAAAACAAACTTGCTGAAACTGAATTTATAGACATTTTAAATGTAAAGGACAACTTTAATGGTTTGTTTTTATATGCAAGAACAGCTTGGAGATATCGTTCCGTTTTGGTGAAAGAATTTAATGGTTAACCAATTAATACTTTTTTTTAACAGATAATGAGTAAAAAGCTATTAATAATAAAAATATACTTAGTTAGGTTGCTAATCCCGACAGAATATTTCTGTATATTCTATTATTTACTTCTAGTTTAATTTTTTTTTTTTTTTATATATTTTTTTAAATTTATCTTAAGCATAGTGTATATACATATATATTGTTATTTTTATCCTTTATAGTTTTATTTTCTCTATGAATTATATTTAATTGAATTGAAGGGAATATAAGGAATTATGTTAGCTATAATTTGTAAATATTACTTACTTACTTAATTTCATTAATATTTTGCTACTGACGATAAAAATTACTCGTAATTGTATGCAATCCCATGAAAAATTTGCAAAATTATGAAAATTAATGATATTATGTATCATAACAACAGGTTTATCTAAAAAACCGTTTTGTAGTATCAAAAGAAAGGTAGTATTCAGAGGTTTTGAGATCTTAACGACTATTAGGCATTTTGACGGTATAATCGTTATAATTTTACAAAATTAGAACTTTTTTCCAATTTTTTGACATTGACATCCTATAACTAGCTACATGAGGGGTGGAGTGGGGATTTAACATAGGTGTAAAAGTTTAGATGGCTTACGATCATTTGAACAGAAAATCACCTTCTTAGGTTGCATAACAAGGAAGTTATGATGAGTTTCGTGAAAAACATTCATATTTTCTTAATCATCCTTAATCACTCCGAGAGGATTGAGATTAGCCTCCTTTTTACTAACATTTCAACTTATCACCTGTTTCATGGTGACCACCAATTACAAATTATCCTGTATAGGTACTTACTGATCT
Organism: Dioctria linearis; assembly: GCA_963930735.1. NCBI lineage: Eukaryota > Metazoa > Arthropoda > Insecta > Diptera > Asilidae > Dioctria > Dioctria linearis. Next base: position 119,025,801 of record OZ005743.1, on the reverse strand, counting down.
CCTTGACTTTCGATAAAAAAACGTTATATCAATACAAATTTCGCCAACTGTTGCGATTGTTAAAATGGGTAGAATACCATTCAATTCCGTACAATCAAACGTGAAAAGCAAACGCAATCGTATACTGGTGTGAAATCGAAATTTACAGGAGCTGGAAGAAGCGACCGAATTTTTTTTATTCCCTGTATATATTGCATTTATGCAATTTCCTCTTCCAGTGTAAATATAATTTCCTGATTTCAGAAGAAAATCCTGAATATCATTCCTCCATAATTCCCCTCATCACTAGATGTTGTATAATAAGCTTTTGTGTAAAGCTACTTTCATCGCTCTTCTACTAAAATAAAAAAAACTATACAATCGTATAACTTGAGCTGCTATATCTACATATAAAAACATCTTAAATGAGATTCTAAAGTAAAAAAAAAATTGCTTTCCAATTACTTATCTATCTACCTTCCGACAACCTCATTATCATTTCTTTTAAAAGCAGAAAAATAATTATAAATAAGAAGAAAACTCATCCTAGAGAAACGTTTGCAAATGCTGCTTTTATTTATGTGCTTACGAACCCACCCCACCAACATTAGACATGTTGAGCTTTTCTTTATACATATAGAACCGGAGTAATTTCAAAGGAAAACTAGAAAGCACTAATGAGCTACGTAAGCAAAATTATATTGAAAGGAATTAAATCCTTTATGATCAAAAAGTACGGTGCTTAAAAGCGGTAAAGACTTACCTGCACGGGCACAAAAATTCTCGCTTACAATCGATAATACCTCAAAAGAATTATTCAACTGGGAAAATTATTAACAATAAGGATTTATGATCCTGATGCTTTGGGAAGTTTGAAAGAACTCTGAAGTACGGGCACGACAAACCGCTCCACATGAGATAACAAAAATAATTAAAAAACATACGAATTTTAAGAAGACCCTCTTAAAAATTCTGCGCGGATAAGAAAATAATAATATTATATTTTTTTCTCTAAAGCGACATTTACATTTTTCTATATGTTATTGTGCAAAAGTCAACAAAGGATTATGGGCACTATTGTCTATTGACCAATGCTACCAACAAAAACTGAATACAAGTTAAATGAATGGTTTCGTTACGTACTTCATTTAGGCCAGGAAAAAACCAAAAGTGCCGGAGAATTGAGTTAAGTTTCCATTTGAGTTATATCAAAAATACAAAATACTTTTCTATTCACAGCTCTTAATGGAACTATTCGTAGATTAGGGAGCAAGAAAAAGTTCCGAGAAAGAGCGAGCAAAATTATGAATTAAATAAAGTAAATGCACCAGTCTTTTTCACCTTAAGCGGAGGTGACCGTCGAGAGGCATAAAAAATGCATGAACTTTGGTTTTTTTTCTTTTTACATAAAATAAATACTTTTGGAAATGGACTTTAACGTATTTTATTTTTCTATCAATGGAGACTACATTCCAATTTTATTTATAAAAAAAAAACAATCCAAAATGGCGGCTCCAGCTCCCATCAAACCAAACCGTGTTTTGGTCTGCACAGGGCGCTCCATAGCTCTGCCAGTTCATCACAAACAAAGGGGGTTGAAAATGATAAAACTAGGTAGGGCCCCCACCGGTTTTCGTTTTCAAAAAAACCTCTGAATAACAAAATGCCTGCCGTTTGAGAAAAAACCAACTTTTTACCCTGTTTTTTTTTTTAAAAACAATTTCTAAATCAATTTTTGAGAAAAATTGTTTCCTGATGGCCCCGCGAATTGCCCAAATTTATCAGCTACCTGTTTTCTTGCCGGCGGACGGTTCCGCTCTCAACGGGCTGTTAATTCCAAATTACTTAAGATACGAAAATATATTGGATAACTGTAACCCGTGCTGCTCGCAGGTCAAAAATTTGTAATATTAAAGTAATTAACACAAAGCCCAGCCCAAATATGTTAAAATATTAGAACCACCTAGACTCGCTTACTTGCTTTCTCAAAATGGTATATTGGGACCTTAAAACCCTTTTAATCCCTTTGTACTAATTTTAATTACTTTTCTCGGAATAGTTTTTGTTTATTCATATGTTGGCGTGTATTGGTGTTTTTAAATTAAGCATTTGAAATTTTTTTATACTTGGCAGGACGATGGTGGGACCGTATGTCTTACTCGGTGTCATATTTGTAACATTGGGTTTTGTAAAAAAGTTATCTGTTAAGAAATCTTTACGAAAGGATTATTCCGTTTATTTAATTGGACACTATACTCCGCAAATTATTGGCAATAAATTGCCTTCCATTAGGCAAACATTACTAGTGCTATTGAAGTGAAGCTTAGTTTACGTGAAAGTGCTACATTAACTATTAAAGAAGTGTCTATTTTTTGGGATAAGTGTCGCATTCCGACACGTAGAGATGATCATAGTATCGACAAGCTTGAGTAACTGTCTGTAGAGTAGAAGGCACTACAAAACTCAGCTAAAAAGCCTTGTTCGAGAGAAATAGAAAATATTTTGTTGAAAGACTTGACGATTTATTTGTATTTTATTGTAGTTATATCGCATGCAAACGCATTGGAGTTGTTGAAAAGAGATGAAGACAAACAGTTTTTACTCAACCAAAGAAAAGGGTGACCTGGCTATATCTATACCGCCATGCTTCGCAAGAGAATGCGGATATTCACAGATCTAACAAAGTATCCGAGCTTAGTCGCTTAGCGAAGTAGGTATTCAAGAACAATCCAGATTAATGGAAACAATTATATTTTCGTCATCAACTAGAAGTGACGAGTCCAGTATGTACGAAAATCCGACTGTTGAATTCCAAGAAGAGGTCTTGCAAGGAAAGCCTCTGTAACAACTTCAAGGACAAAGGTTCTATGGGACGCAGAACATCTAACCAAAAACTGAACATCACTCCCAAAATAGTAGCTGCATTTCATGCCTGCATAATTAATTACAGATACGGAGTGCACATTTTGACAGCTGTAACAGAAGCACTAGGATTTCACACTGCATCTTTGTCCATAAACAGATCCACATTACGGTGATATAGACAAAAAATGCGTGAAGAGAGACCTTTAATGTTAAAAACTGCAACCGAAAATTATAAGTTGTTGGCACCAGTAGTCCATTGGGATGGAAAACTTGTACCTTCTTTAACTGGTCCACACCACAAAACGTCGATAGGTTTGCTCTCTTAGTTATCAGTGAAGACATTAAACAATTGTTTGGAGTTCCCGATTTTCTGAAGTCAACAGGAAAATAACAGGCCGCTGCAGATATGACGCGCCTATTGAGTGGAATTTGGAAAGTAAAATAATAACCTTCTGTTGTAATGCTATGGCATTCAATATGGATTATTTAAATGGGGCAACCAAAATTTTGCAACAAATATGGTGCGCAACTAAGTTTCCGCTGTTTTTCAAGAGATGGCTCCACTAGTAAGTGCTGGTCGATTGTGACATAATCAAAACGTCATGAACCAAGCTTAGACATATGGTAAACAAACCGCTTTGACACATTAGTGATTTTGTTTTTGCGTCGTATACTTTTGGTTGTGTGAAAATGTCTGATTTTGTGCCAAATAATCGTTATTTGCAGGAAGTGTTGCTTTTCTTCTTTCATTCGAAGAAAACGGCGGCTGAAGCTCATCGAGGACACCAAAAAATTTACGGAGATGCTGCTCTAAGTGAAACATCATGCCGTGTTGGGTTCCGTCGCTTCAAAGATTGTGATTTCGATGTTGACCACCGTTCGCGTGAAGGAAGGCCAAAAACCTTCGAAGACGCTGAACTGGAAGCATTGCTCGATAAGGATCCATGCCAAACGCAAAACGACCTTGCTGCAGCATTAGGAGCTACCCTCCAAGCGATTGTATGCGTTGGGAATGATTCAAAAACAAGGAACTTGGGTTCCTTATGATTTGAAGCCAAGAGACGTAGAGCGTCATTTTTTTACCTGCGAACAACTGCTCCAGCGGCAAAAAAGGAAGGGTTTTCTTCATCACATCGTTAAGGGTGATTAAAAATGGATTCATTACAGCAACCCAAAGATAACAAAATCATGGGGACTGCCCGGTCATGCTTCTACGTTGTCGGCTCGGCCGAATATTCACGCTGCGAAGGTTTTGCTGTGTATTTGGTGGGACCAGGGCGGTGTTATTTATTATGAGCTGTTGAAACTGGGGAACGGTATCGAACTCAATTGATGCAATTAAGTCGAGCACTGCGCGAAAAGCGGCCACAATACGAGCAGAGGCACGAAAAACTGATTTTACAGCATGACAATGCTCGGCCTCACGTTACCCGTTAGAACCTACTTAGAAACGCTTAAATGGGAAGTCCTACCCCACCCGCCATATTGCGCCGCCCGATTATTACTTGTTCCGTTCGATGGCACATGGTCTGGCTAATCAGCAGTTCCGCTCATATGAAGACATGTCAAAATGGCTTGATTCGTGGACAGCCTCAAAAGACGAACACTTCTACCGTGACGGTATTCGAGCTCTGTCAGAAAGATGGGAAAAGTTGTCGTTAGCGATGTGCAATATTTTGAATGATTCATTTGTAAACATTTTTTTACAATAAATTGGCATTTTCATCAAAAAAAGCAGCGAGAACTTAGTTGCGCACCAATATAGAAAGAGATATTTTGTACTTTTTGTTATTGTTTTGAAAAGTGTGTTTGATATAAAAATGTCTACTTCATCTGGTCCAAACGTACCTTTATTTAATAGACCAAAATAAAGGTAGAAAAAATTAAACAAATTCTAGAGCCGATTAAAGCTAAGATAGTGAATTTTATAGATTTATGTTTGACAATGTCATAGCACCGTGACGACTATTAAGAGTTTTTATTGCTTTCTAAATTTTTCATCGAAGAACAACCCACTAATATAAATTCTTATCATCCAGGTGCATCCCATCATGCACGTTGGAGGTCTAAGGCAATTTACTGTCTAAAAATATTTCTTTTTCAAGATCCATTTAAATTACCGCAAAAACCAAAGACAGTTATTGCAGATAAATGCCTTTATATTGTAAAACTATATATAAAAGCAGGGTTCAAAGTGTCATATGCGAACAATGCACCACTTCTTCACTTAAAGTTTTGTAAAGAACTAAGTGAATATGAAAATCTTGACAAAGAGATATCTCAAGCCGCAAGCAATAAAATAGTAAACAATTTGTGTGGTATTTAAATCCATTCAAAGTCACTTTTTATTTTGTTGATGATGAAATTGGATGGAAAGCTTTGAAGAAAATAAAGCCAAATGCAGAAGGCATTAAATGGTTGAGGATAAAAGATGTTAATGACATTAAAAACAAGGAAATTGAGGACTTTATATGCGATGAAAGTAAAAAGTTTTTTGATCAATTAAGCTTGTTGGATTTTTTTAAGCTTTGGATATTGTAAAAAAAAACTTAAGGTTGCAAATTATTCAGCTGAACGAGGCATCAAGCTTATCAGAGAATATAATCCAATTTTAACCAAAAATGAACAACATCAAAAACAATTTTTGCTCCAAGTTGAAAAAGTTTATAAATCACGTTTCCTAAATGTTAACAAGGAAACCATGTCGCAAAATTTCTAATAATGTAGTAATTTATTTTTGTTAATGCATTTGTAGATTTAATAGAGTGTATTAAAACGACGCGGAACAATAATGCTGCATGGTTTTTTTTTATAAAATAAATAGCTGTATAAAACAGTAGATATGGTAAAAATTCTATTTATTCCAATATACTGTAAAAAAGAGGTGTCCGGCGGCACGCTTTCCCCTAATTTTTTCTCCGTCATTTTTTACAGGTTTTTTTTTCATAAATTAGAATGATTTGGAGGGTTGGGAGAGATAAATTTTCCAATTCGAAGAATATGAATCATCCGACTGAACAGGTATAATGATAATATTGTTCAAATTATTCTACATTTAACACTTAATTAAAATGTTTAAGCAAATATCAGAAAGTACGTATCGTACCAGTATTCGTCAAATAAAAAAGTGCCTGTCGAAGTATTTGTCAAGTTATGTACCAATATTCGGCAAAGGCTTTGTATGCATTAAAAAAAAGTCATACTACCGTTAAAAGCTAGTAAATATGTAATTAAATAATTAGAAAATTTTTAGAAAATACGAAAGTTTTTATAATTATTATAAATTTGATCATCGGTATACGTATGTTGAACAAAAATATTTTTTTGTTGATGGTTTTACATTCCTACATTTTTCATGCAATCATTTTTTACAATTCATACATTCATTACGTTTACATGAATACTTAAGTATCTACTTGACTTGAAATCCACTTGAAACTCAAGTACGGTTTTTGATTGAATTAATTGTAATTGCTTGTCTTGAAATTTTTTTGAAATTTACCAAAAATCACAACCTGAATTGTTAACAATTAATCTTCTTTTCGTTCCTTTTTACTAATTTTATATGTAACTCTCAGAAATGAAAAATGTTCAAGTACTGCAATTGCTTTTACATGAATTTTTTCAAGTAAATCGAACAAAATTTTGTGACTTACTTGAATCAAGCTATACTTCAAGTCAATGCGCGTTTATATGAATTTTTTCAAGTAAATTGAACAACAATTTTATGATTTACTTGAATCAAGTTCATATTAACTTAAAGTCAAGCGTTTACATGACAATTTGATTACTTGATGAAGTATACTTCAAGTATTCATGTAAACGTCATATCATATTTTCAATGATATTCTGCTCACATATATGACAAAACCAGTTCCTATCTGTGTGGGTCCTTTTCTTCTTCATCTTCTCATCCTTAACTTAACTGTCTTTTTGTTTTTGATGTTCTCTTTTATTTCTTCTATTTCTATAATTAAAAGGACAAAGAAGAACTATTTCAATAACATATTAAATCCATCGCTGCCTTCTAAGAAACTGTGGTCTAATTTGAAGCGGTTCGGTGTTTGCGGAAAGGGTTTGCCACCATGTGACTTGAATACTGATGATCTTAATATCTATTTTACTACACCCTGTAATATTTCCTTAACACGGCCCGTTCCCAATACCAGTGTGAGCTTGGCATATCACAGAAGTTTCAGTTTCCGATGCGTATCACATGAAGAGATTTTCAAGGCATGCATGTCCGTTAGATCCGTAGCCACAGGGTCAGACGATATTTCTCCATCATTTTTCAAATTGTTGTTGCCTGTAATTCTTGACAGTTTAGTATATATTTTTAACTCCTGTCTTACATTTTCTGTGTTTCCTCAAATGTGGAAAAATGCAGTTGTTATACCTTTGGCTAAGTCCTCTGCACCAAAATCAGTCTCTGATTATCGGCCAATAAGCTTACTATGTTACCTTAGCAAAATCCTAGAGAAATTAATGAGCACGCAAATTCTCCAGTATACATATGTCGGATAATAAGCTCATTTCGAAATGGCAGTCCGGTTTTCACTTGACAGTGATTTGTTAACAGCTTTCGTACTCGTCGACTTCACTAAAGCATTTGATTCCGTCAATCACAGTTTATTTTTATCAAAACTTCAAAAAATGTATAATTTTTCTCATTCATCTTCTAGAATGATTTCAGACTTCCTTTCAAATCGCTCTCAGCATGTTAAAGTCGGGGATGCTAAATCGAAGTGGATTAAGATTAAATGTGGTGTTCCGCAAGGCTCAATTCTTGGACCGCTTCTCTTTAGCTTATTCATAAATGATCTGCCTGATATTATTGAAGACGTGAACATTCACATGTATGCTGACGATGTTCAGATATATGTATCTATCTCGTCCAATTGGGTTAATTGAGGACTGCATATACCCAGTAAACCGTGATTTAATAAATATCTCTGATTGGGCCACCTGCAATCGACTCTTGTTGAATCCCCTGAAATGTTCTTGTATGGTTTTTTACATGAGAAACTTGGAGTTTTCAGATCTTCCCTCTATACATCTTAATGGAGTATTTTTGCCATATGCCAGCAAGGTTAAGAATCTTGGTGTTTATTTCAGTAGTAAATTTGAGTGTTGTAACCACGTTAATTCCTCAATACAAAAGATTTATGGCGGCCTTCGATTGCTTCGTCTGTCGAGTAGCCTGCTCCAGGTTGAGTTAAAGCTAAAGCTTGTTAAGGCACTGCTAATTCCACATTTCACTTTCTGTAGTACAATTCATTCGCGGCTTGACGCTGTGTGCAGTCGTGAATTAAATGTAGCTTTTAATGATTGCATGCGTTTTGTTTATGGCTTAAGACGTCACGATCACGTTTCTGCTTATAGAAATTCCATATTAGGATGCTCTTTAGATACTTATTTAGACATTAGAGCATTGGTTTTCCTACGTAAGTAAGTTTCCTTTGTGTTTATATAGTCACTTACAATTCTTGCATTCGTCCCGTCATGTAATCCTTCGAATTCCTCGTGCATGTTATGTTGTTGGGCAACGTTCTTATTTTTCCGTTATTTCTCGATTATGGAATTCTCTTCCGATCACATTTACAAAGAAAACTCGGACATTAGATTTTAAAAGGGAGCAGAATCGTATTCTGAATTAATCATGAACTATACGTGCCGATGACACAATTTTTTGCGTAGTTTAGATTAAAATTAAACTCTAGTCCTTACATTTTTTTAATGTTTTATTTTATTATTTTGTTGATTTTGTTTTTTTTTCTCTTTTTGGTTTTTACTATGTATGGTGTTTTTTTTCTCTTATTTGAAATTATTATATTATTATAGTTATATTTGGTCTTAAATTTATTTTTTTTTCTCTTTCACTAAATTTTTTATTTTCCATTTGTACTGTACTAAAAAAAGATGTAGTCTTTTGTGCATATCCATGAATAAATTATTATTATTCTATTTCATTCTGTTTTATGTTCTCTTTTTTAAATGATATGCTTTCCACTCCTTTGATGTTGCCACTGATGGTACTTTGCCCTTGTTTTGTTTTCTGTAGCTGTTTCTGGCCAGAATAATGTATTTTTAAAAGGGGAAGGTATGTCTAGTGAGGCAACAGATGCACTTAGAATCTTCTTTGGAGTTTGCGGATTTTCTTCAAACTCTATATATTTTTTCCACCAAGTTTGTCGATTCCAATTGCTCTAACGGTGTCACTGTATGATTCTATTCCTGAACTAAATACAATTTTATTAGCATCTTCTTCTGTACTCAATGCTACTGCAGTTATTGAAGCAATATTTTCATCGTTAGTTGCTTCAGCTTCAATATCTATGCACTACGAAGAGTAGTTACTCCATGAAAACTTTTACGTCTGATTTTTTTTTACTTACCTGTTGCCATACTTTCTTCCAAACAACCATCCATGTTTAAAAAGTAAGCACAGACTGTCCTTATTATCTAAGAGCTGAACCGTGGCAGGAGGTGAACCTATCGCGGTTATTAAGTGACAGCAGTCGTAATGTAAAAAAAAAAACGCTTTTGGAAAAATTCAGTCAGACTAATCCTCTAATTCCCGGGATTGAAACCTATTCATTTCACAGCTGAAACAATCATAAAATCTCTTCTCGGGTTAAAACCAACATAGTGGTCCTAAAATCAAAAGTTTTGCTTTTGCGGCCAATTTACATACAAAAATGTTCATTACTTTTTATACACGAACTAACAGTATTATTTAAGAGGGAAAATACTTTTTGTATTTTTAAAGTGAATTAAACATTTTCTTTATTGATATAAAACAGTTGTCAATTGAGTTGTGTCACAATTTACAATTTCTGTTATTCCTCCCAATTTATGTCAAGCTCTCAAAAATTGGAAAAATTAGAATCGTGAAGAGCTTTTAAGTAAATACCAGCAACAAAGACCTTTTCAGAAGCATACGTTACTTGGGTGATTCTGATCTTTCGTCCTATGTAAAAAATATACCACAAAATGGAACGAATTTTTCTTTTGCTTATTTTGTATTTTTATTCAACACAGCAAGTCTGACTCGACGAAACATGAACTGATAATGGAACTTTACATTCGAAATGATAAATATTATTTTAAATTTGAGCAACTGCGATGCTGTAAGTGTTCAATATTGACTTATCATTGCTCAAAGCTTTTGTCATTACATCGGAAACCGTTGGAAATTTGCTGTATATACTAAGATCTGAGGATTATTCACGAAGAATTCATTTTATTTCATTTTGTGGTAAATAAATCAAAATGGTTATAAAAGGTTGTAAAAGTCGAAAGGAAAGTAGGCAGAAGGTAAAAGCGCAGGGCCGTGTCAAGATGGGATTCGAGCTTATCTTCTGAACTACTGAAACCAGTAAATGAACTATGTTGAAATTCAAGGCCCGACAAAATTGTGATGAAATATCAAAATATGTGACAAAAATATACGACAAAAGATCGAAATCAGGGGGTGATTCTGATCTTTTATCGTACTTTAATATCAAAATATACGACTAAATGAAATGAACTTTTCTACTGATTTGTTCGTGTTTTTATTCAGCTCAGTAAGCCTTGCATTACGTAGAATGAACTGAAAATGGCACTTCATATTTCAAAATCAAAATAATATTTCGACTTTAAGCACTTGTATTGCTCTAATTAGGGGTAGAATATCGATTTACCACAGTATAAAATTTTTGTCGCAACCTCTGAAGCAGTTGTCTACTTTCTCGTACTTTTAGGCGTATATTCTGACGCTTAATGATTGCAAATTTTTTTTAGTTTATTTAATGGTTGATAAAAAGGATAAATCAATATCAATATGTTGAATATAAAAGTACGACAAATTTGTGGTGAAATGTCAAAATATGTAACAAAAATATACGCCTAAGGTACGGCAGAAAGATCAGAATCACCCCCCTGTACTCTATTAATCCATTCGGATTCTCAAACAGCATCAAAATAACCTCAAGAGTCTAATTTGGCGCCAAGTATGTAGCTGGGGTTCCGAGAGCTAAAAGTTGTAGCCAATAAAATCATAAGGCGAACTTTGAAATAAATCATAAGAGTGCAAAAAAAAAATGAAGTTAGAAGTTAGAAGGCTGAGACATTGAGACATAGTTAAAACGATGTAGCCCAAAAACAGACTTTACATAGTAGCGTTGGCGGGAGTATTTATCTTACGAAAAGACTCATCGTCAAGACCAGAAAATACTGCATACCCATAGCTTAAAAAGGGACAAGAAGAGTTCTAACTAGTTTTAAATCGGTTTGCGCTGGAGTAAAATAACTAGTCGTCTAGAGTAAAAGAATTCTAGCATACACTTTTCTAATTAGAAAATTTACATGATGGCTCTACGAAAGAGTACTTTTGAAAATAATACCGAGGTTAGAAGCTGAATCGGCAACTGTAATTTTTGTGTCCATTAACTCCAACAGGTGAGAAATAAAAGGTATCTAAAATTATTTTGTGTATAATTAAAGCATTAGGCTTAGTAGGGTTCAAGTGTAGCAAGCTATCAATGGTCCACAAATAGTATAAAGAACGCAAGTTGTCATTTATGCAAAACAAAACTCTATCTTCAGCTAATTCAATTTGTCTTAAGATGTACAACTGAGCACCATCGACATAAAAGTGGAGTTTGCTGTACTTAACATAATCATATGGGTTATTAATGAAAAGGGAAAATTCTTTAATTATCCTCCGTAATTTCCACAATAAGCTCCGCTATTATAAGAGTTAGGCGTTGGTGAAGTTGACCTGTCCTAATTCATGTGCTTAAGTTGGAATTTGACATTATGTTAAGAACTTTTGCAGTTGATGTTTGTTCGTGCATTTATCAACTTGAAACCAAACTGTCTTGTCCCTGAAATGTAAAATATTTCAAGCCCTAGACACACAGCGCTCTTAATGAAGAAATAACTAACGGCTCATTAGTCTATAATGATTCATTATACAACTACAGACACATAGTCATTTCTTTAGTTAAGTTCTACTCTCAAACTGGTTTCGATAAACTTATGACATTAAAGAAGCGATATGGATCGAACTTTTATTTTTCAATTTAACAATTTACACATGAGAAAAACATTATTTTAAAAAGAATATTGACAATATAGTTTGTGATTTGTATTTCTTCTTCTTATTTTTTCAAATCGGTAGATGCACAGTGGAGCTCCAGATTTATATTATATGTCAAATCTAGCATATTTTTCTTCATTATACTATAATGAAGAAAAAAATACTTCACTATGATCTGATTTTCGAGCCATAATGACGTATACTATATGACACACGGCATTTTAATGAATAGTTAGTACTAATGATTCATTAGATCGTGCTGTTGGTATATGGTTCTTTTCACAAAGCAATCATAATATAACTGTTGACCATTATAAATGCAGTAAAATTCAATAAAAAAATTATAAATTTTTAGCGATAAATCAGCAGGACTTCCAGAAGCAATCTCTTGCTTTCTTAGCTACTTATCAAACTTTTTTCTTTCAAAGGACCACCTATTTTCACAATCTTCTTCTACTATAAAATAAAATAATAAGATTGTTACCAAGTTCATTAATATCATTGGATAAACAAACAAGTTCTTACCAATGAGCGGCTCTTACCGCACTTTACTTACGGCAATTTGACATTTAAGCTTAACGGAAGTTCCTTACTGATACCTTAAAATTATAAGTACGTCTGCTTAATTTAAAGAGCGCCAAAGCTGAAGATGAAGATTAGGATTTGGACAGGTCTTAAGTATGGAGCCACAATGACGCCAGTTGATTTGCAGACCAGATTTATAAGATTTAATCTTATCTAGGTTTTTAGTAATTTTAATTGCAACATAAATATTTCTTTTTGGAATGTTCTGTTTTCATATACTGTCATACGCATTATGTTAATTATGCAAACAAACAAAACTCAATAATAATTCATTCGAAATTAAATTCTTGAAAAATCATTTTATCATATGAACATTGACAGGAAATTAATTTGAATTTAAAAAAAAAATCTTGGGACTCTTGAAAAATTGAATTACGACCAAAATGATCTTTGAGTTTCTTCCATCTGTCTATATATGTGATTCAATAGATTATTCAAATGCGCGTATGTGCAAACGACATCCAGAAATATGCAAAGCTCATTCGTTACACGAATGCGATTGTATTCAGCTATTATTTGGTATTTGTTTGTGCGTTTGAAAAAAACGTGGAAAATTGATTGGGTTTTAATTGAAAGACCCTTCCTTACTATTTAACTAGAGCTTTACTCACGGATTTATGAAATTGAATTGATTCCGCTGTGACTGATAAAAGACTGACTCGATCTTGCTGCACTTGAGCTTGAATTGACTGGGATGAGTGTGCTGATGTAGTTGCTGTTTCTGGTGTGAAAAGATAAAACACACTGACTGCAACAGTATTGAAGTGAAAATCATCGGAATACTAAGGGCTATCCAAGAACTATCTTGGTAGAAAAATCATGATGAGGTCATCAATGAGTTCTCCATGAGTACTCAGATGAACGTCATGATGAAATTTATTCTTGTTAGAATCAAAACTTGGAAGGAAAAAATCATTTATTTATTTCTTCACAGATAGTGTTCATGTGATACTCTTTCACCTTTTTTAGAAATGCATACCTTGCTTCTCTTTTGTGCATGTTACTATATTAGTTGAGCACACGTCGATGAGTATATAATGAGATTCATGATGAGCTTATTAATGAGCATAATCAATGAGTATCATAATGAGGTTATAAACGAATATATCAATGAGTGTCATGATAAGTTCATAAATGATAATCAAGATCAGTTTACTACTGATTTTACGATTAATTTCATATATTTTGACGAACTGAGTTTCTCGTTTTAAATCAATTTCACAAATTGTCCACTTGTTTTCTAAAATGAATGCAACAATTTGGGAGCATCTTCATGATTGTGTAGGATCTTATAAAAGATCTGCCCAGTAGCTGTAGTTGCAGGAACGCAAAGGGGCAAGAATTTGGGTATAAAGTCATATTCAGTAGTATATTAGTAATAGTCTTGTTTCGGAAGAACAAATTAAAAAAATAATTTAAAATCAACAAAATAAAAAATTGATTTATAATCCAATAAATTCAAGTTTTCTTAGTAGAAATGTCATCACCATATCAATACTATTTATTTATTGCTGGTTTAGTATATCCCCATATTCCGGTTTATGGTATTTGATGAGACCTTTAACGAGATTTGCTGAATGCTCATCGAAAGGCTCATCAATACTTAATTTTCTATATGTTTCTTCAACAATTACAAACACATTGAGATTATTTAAAGAATAATCTTAAAAAAAATAAAAAAATATTTAGACTTAGAGCATTTTCAACTTTTCTTCTATTTTATCATTTTATCAATTTTAATGAGTGCATAATGCGTGAAAATATTGCTAACTTGATAGCTACATACGAGAATATACCTAAACCACATTATAGGATCCTAAAAAAAAAAAACAACCAAAATCTAAATAAGAAACCTGGCAAAAACAAATTTATGCGATACTCTTGTGAAACGGAAAAATTCAATTTTCATATAAAAAACTCGTAAAATTCTTTAATAAAACTTTTTTATTAATTTTGCATATAAATGTGCTCGTTGGTCAAGTTATTGTCGGTCGTGTCGATGATGAATTCCCCCAGAAATCGATAATGTTACGGTCGTGCTGAATGCCAATATTCAACACCCATCATAAAAAATAAAAACAAAAAAACTTTTGTTACAATATGCAAATAAAATTAACTCGCGTGAACAATTCAGTCAAATTAGCCATTCTAAAATTTTTGCTGATGACGGAGTGAGTAATCGTCAATTTGAGTGAGTTTTCTTGTCGACAAATTTGTGACATGGTGGGTGCATGGTGTCATTGTGGTTGTCTTTCACTCTAAATGAATATAGCAGTTCGTGCTAAATAATGAAAACGAAAATCACCAGAGCAGTCGACATGTCCCAAGACAAAAACTCAAGGAAAAACTGTCAGGTTTATCTGAACAAAATGAAGTCATTGAGATTTTTAACCCCGGGGCTTTTCAAGTTCTCATGGGTCATATAAGGGGGGTGTAAGATGACTGATTCTTGATATCTAAGCAAACTTTGATAATTAGATTTGTGTCATGTGATAGCATAATCTTCGCCTTACTTGAGAGAGAATTACTGACTTTTTCGATTCATTGGAGAGTGAAAGAAGAAAATTAATTCCACAATTTCATGATTTCTTTTAAAAACAATTTAAGCTCAACAAAAAAGACACAAATGCTACTGCATGAGTTGGTAGTATTTATTTGAAATCCCTAGAGAAAATTTTTCATTTAATTTTTGTGTCTATACCACTTGTTTACCACTTGTTTACCAAAATGTTGGTAAAAATGGTAAAAATATATAAATTAAATTTTGTTCATAATTTTGCTTTACACAGTAATGTTTTTTTTAATAAGTGATTCATTTAGCTGATGTGAAAAATAGAAAATAAATATAAACGAGTCCATATTAAGGCAAATGCCGAGATAAAACTATAAGAAGATTTTCTAAAACAAAACAACATACGAGAGTTGTACCATGATTGATTGATTGATTGAAAGTTGAGGTTTAGACCCCTAACAGGGGATCTGCCCATTGTTCACCTTACAGACTTTCGAGCAATTGCTCATATGTGCCAACCGGACGCTCTTACGAATTTACATATGTATTGGCTCTTAGAATTTTCCGGCTTCGTGTAGTTCGTCCAGGAGGTGTGAGCCAAGGAATCTGTACTGCTTTTCCGAGAGAGCTGCACAGTGACAAAGAAAATGAGTCACTGTCTCTCTCAGGTTCCTCTCCGCAACCCCTACATACAGTGTCAGCAACAAGTCCTATCCTGTGTAGGTGACCTCTGAAACGAGAGTGCCCAGTGAGAACTGACATCAGGGTTCTAAGGGTTGGCTTGTTTAACCCCAGTAGTTTTTTGTGTGTTTCTTTTGCGTGGTTGTACCATAAGTTTTCCAATAGATTAATAATAACAATAATTTGCAAACGACTTTTTTGTTTTCAAAGTATTCACCATGATGATCTAAGTTTTGCATAGCTTACAACAATTTTCAGAGCACTTTTTCCACTCCGATTGAGGTATCTCAGAAATATATGATTTTTGAACGTTTCAACTGCTTCTTCTGAAGTCGAAAATCGGTGTCCCGGCAGATTGGGAATAATAAAAAAAAAAAATAAGGTGTCAAATCAGGACTGTACGGCGGATGACCCATTAATTGTGCTGAACTATGCTATTTTGTTTGAGCCGATGTGTAAGAGCTCGCATTGTCATGATGAAGAATGATTTTTCGTCTGGGATCTTTTTTTCGAATTTCACCAAAGACTTCTGGAAAACAAATGCTGGTGTACCACTCGATGTGTCCATTTTATACCCAATACCGAAGAAATAAGCCACCATTTGCTTCGAAGTGCTTTCTTGCATAAACAAATTTCGTTGGATTTTGCTCATCTTGAAACATTCATATGGTCGAATGCTGTTTACTTTCAGGCTTATACGAATATGTCCAAGATTTATCACCTATGTAGATGTTATACACGTATTTTGATGCACCGCGATCGTATTTTTTAACATTGCTTCGCATCAATCGACACTAGCGTTTTTGTGAGCGATTTTCAAATTATGTGGAATCCAACGCGAACAGAGCTTTCTCACAACCAGGTTCTCATGAAATATCTTTTCAAAACTTGGCACGCTAATTCCTAGGGTCGGGTCTATCTCGTGATAAATCTAATGGCAATCTTGTAGTACTTTTTTGTGTACGCCATCGATGTTTTCTGACACAACAACTGATTTTGAACGACCTTCATGAAATTCATTCCCACAGTGGTTTTATATGGGGCTTCATCACCAAACACAGATTTATCAGCACACTATATGATCATAAATCTATATATCTATAAATCATAAAAAATCATTAAATTTGAAATTTTCAAGTCAACAAAAAGTAAGCACATAGCATTCATATAATAAAACGTTATGAGTACGTATATGGAAAAAATGTGTAACTTTATGATGACAACGTTAGATCAACTCAAACGACATTAGTATTGCCACTCTACAAAACTTATAGAACAACCAACGTATTTCTATATGAAAGAAAGGAGATTGACGATATTATAATCGAGCATCGAGCAGACATTTTAACTGTCAGCCCAATAAATACTTCCTTCCTCTGTTTTTTACTCTTTCGAGACTCGAATAACATACGAGTCTACAGGCAATTCTCAATCTACTGCATATGAGCAGAGAAAATTAAAAGACAAATATCGAAGTACTGTCAGTTTCTGCCGTAAAGGCGAAGATCAAAAAATTCCACAAAGAAATTTTTTGAGAGTATGTACACTGTGTGTAATGTGTTTCGATCATCAGTAACAGGCCGGTCTCATCAGGACAGCAATGAAATCTTGAAAATTATTTTCATCGTGCTGCGTAATAGAAGAATGTTTACCTTGTCTATGGTTCAGTAGACCACGATTCCATTATAAATAATGTAAATAATTAATAATAATAATAGTAATAATCCTGTTTCTGTGAAAGACCAAAATTTATTGCCCTTAGATATTATGCAGCAGGAATTTTCGAAATAATTAATGGAGATTTGTTTGGCCTTTGTCAATCTACCATAAGGAGAATAATTGTAAGGGTGTCAAAAGCCATTTCATGAAACCCAAGAAGAATTAAAAAAGTTCAAAGCTAAATGTAGTTTTATCTATCTTTATTTGAAAAATTGTTTTTTCTATAGGCACGTCAACAGGGAATAAATAATACATCAAATAACTTGCTTTAACTTTTTAAATAATATTTAAATTTCATCAACTGTCACTTGCCAAATTCGCAATATCGCAGCTGATAGTTCGAAAGTTTCGAAATTGTTTATTTTATTAAGGTTGGTGAATAGCTACAAAAATTTAATTGCAGTCCCTCAATAATACCTAATTAAATTAAAATTAAATTTGTATTAAATGGCTTGGTGAATACGGCCCTAAATTTTGCATGCGATACCAAAGCAAAGTATATAAATTAAATATGACTGAGTATGGTCCATTCCGGAATCGACCACGTCATTTAAAATGGATACGTTGAGTTGCCGTGTTGATGAAATCGATCGAATGAATACAAAACTACTGTTAAAGCACGATTTGTTCTCGTCACGCTCTAAAACATTATGTGGTCCATTCCCGAATGCACATTTCACAATCTGTATACTCTGCTCTGGTATAGCATGCGATATCTAGTTATTGTTCCATCTATGATAAACTCACACTCTCTGCCTCGTTCATTTGCAAACTTTAAATCTTAAGGAGGACTTACATTATCATGGCATGTAATTTATGATTTTTTTTTCAGAAATTGTGAGGGAAAAAATATGTTTTTCCATTTTGGCATTTAATTGAATAAATATTTGGAATTTATAAAATTATAGTAAAACTTGTTATAGTCAAAACTGACAGATTAGGGTTGTCAGTTACAATTTTTTAGTCCCAGAACCCATAAAAACTTGCAATGTTTGAGAGCTCTTTATGAGAGTAAAATTTTTCGGATAAGCCACATTGACAAAATGAGGCCTGCAAAATATGCAGGAAAGGGTTGCCCAATTTCACCCATTTTTGAAATTAATTTAGCATTTTCATTAAAACCACTTTTAGAGAAGTATAGAAATGTCTTGAATTTCTGAAAAGATGTAAGAAATATTTCAGCCCTTCGAATCTAGCACTCTTCTACAAGTCCTACATCAGAACAAGATCGAAGTACAATTCCTATATCTGGGCCGGGGCTGGTCGCGCAGCCTTAACTTCATTGGATATTGTCCAAAAGAGAGCCTTCAAACTCAGTGGCGATTTGACAATTACCTATCATTTCGACTCACTCGACCGCAATGTTGAATGCCTATCGCTCCTTTATCGCTACATGCATAGCCAATATTCCGATAAAATATCTAATCTGATCCCTAGTAGATTAATTCCTGCATGCAATACTCGCACTTCATGCCGCACTCATCCTTTTACCCTTCAAAATACTTTCAGCCGTACAGTAAAATTCCGTGATGCTTTTTATCCCGAACTAGGTGAATGTGGAACAGTTTACCATCTACTATTTATCTTCGGGCTTACAATCTGCGAAAGTTCAAGAGTGACATACATCAGCACCTCCGCCACTTTCTTTATGTCCCCTAATCCTTTCCCTATCTCGTTCTTGCCATGCTGTGCTTAGCAGCATAAAATATGCCCTGAGCTTGGTTTAATAATACGAAAATATATATATATGTATTTCCCCTGAAATAAAAATTCACTTATACCACTTAAATCTATTTTAATGTAGAACTGTAACAAACAACAGACGTGCGGTCCCACGGACCGACGTTTCCCCAATAATAAAAAAATGATGGTAATTCCTGCGTCAGCAGTCGGTAAAGAGCTAGCCACTAGGAAGGTACTGTAAACACAAAAGCTAGCTGAATATGAATTGGATGAATTAGATTTCTAGCGAGCCCTGGGACCGCGCGTCTGTTGTTAAGGGTTATAACATCTAATATTGTTTTTCCCAAAAAGATTCAGGATATTTAATTTCTTAATATTTCAATCTATTTCCGATAGATACATAAACATACATAACCGACAGTAATCCTTTCAAAATGTTATCCTGCATTTTTGGAGCTCAACTCTTGTAAATAACGCTGCCAGCCTTAAGTGGAGCTTGTAAAATGCTAATGGAGTCAAGTTTTAACATCGTAGCCTTTTGTGATACTTATATTATGGGTCCTTATTAATTTTTCTTCGTCTTTGAAAAGTTAATAAAAGCTTCTTGGTACACTTGTTCTTTTGCAAATAAAGTGTTCTACCGTAAACTTTTTTGCCAGTCCTCCTCTTCGATAATCTCTACACCTCTGCTTCCTAATTAATCGAAATGAAGGATTTCTGTTCTCAAAATTCCCTTCCATGCATCTTATGGCACTCAAAAGCTCTACCTTTGTGATGACAAGAAGGTGACTTTGGAATTCCTGGATCCTTTAGTCTACAGCAATCACTACTTCTGTACACTTTAGCTTGTAGCTTATATTATAAAGTCACTATCATACTTCTCATGCTTTTGCTTTTCCTTTTCCTTTTCCTTCTACCAATTGTTCTTATTCACTTGAAGCTTTCTTGCTTTTTGTGCTCCTTGCAATATTATTTTCTTCCATTTTTCCACTTTTAAGATGATCGCCTCATTCTTAGCTCACTTCTTGTTAAATAATCGTACTCCCGACGTTTCCTTTTAGTCCACTGACAAATTTCCGGAAAAAATTGAGTCATCCAATTATTCAAAGAGTATCGTTGCTGATACATAGGGAATAGATCCAATTTGCGATGCAGTTACAAGGATCTCAGGAGGAAATCATGCTCTTTGTAGTAAATTTTCTGAGTTGGAAAAGAAATTTTTTTCGACAAAAATCTTTTATGGAGACGGTTTTATTTTTAGTAGAAAAAGATATATTTTTTTTTATACGCCAAGTACCTAGCAGTATTGCTGCTTTTTGTTTTCTGAATAAAATGAAATAAAATTGCCAACTCAAAATTTTGAGAAAGTAGAAAAGAGTTCTTAAGGAGTGAGTTCAAGTTGCGGCGACTAGCAATTTTATTAATTGATTTAATTAAGCAATGAACATTTTCATTGGAAATAAACATCACTTGTTATCGATAGATGCTTCCGACCAGGGTTAGAATGGGTGAAATATGTTCGAAAATGAGACAAATCGGGCAACTCCTGCGTGGGATTGCCATACAAAAATTTCGTTTCCCACTATATATTTGGGCACTGCCTGAGAACGCGTTGACGTAGAGTGTTGAAATTTGGTACATGGTGTTTTCATTGTACTAGCAAATAAACTGGACTAAATCGGGCAACTCCTTCTTGGTGTTGCCATATAAAAATTTTGGTTTTTTACGTATACTGTGAAATCGATCAGTGCAATACATTTTTATTGCACTAAAAACTTCTTTAGATTACGAAAACCTATAAAAAAATATATGCGAAAAACCACTTCAAAGATCAAACTTGCACAGAAGGGTGACAATACGAAATTTCATAAGGGCATTCATCTATTCTAGGGTATCATAAGAATTGGTCTTAGACCAATTCTAGCTTTTCTACTTGTTTTTTTATTTATTTTATTTTGTTTTATTACCATTTCTTGCAAATTATGATTATAAATAACTAAATACCGCCCATTTATTATTTTTGAAAATAATACAGACAAGAGTATTGCATCCAATTTCTCCTGTCGAATAAGGAAATCCTTTTGTATATTGGGTAAGGATTTTAATCACCATCTTTTATATTGTCAGAGAATTAACACAAAATTTCGTGTAAATCCCATTTAAATAGGAATGCTCATTTTAGGGCCGACACCTCCAGACATGGGAGATGTCTTAAACGATGCATTATGATACTCTGAACACATTTTATTAACAATATTTATTTAATTAAGTCGGGGGGGGGGGGTAAAGTTTAATCTAGTAAATTTTTAAAAATCTAGTACAGAATCGAATTCTTTATGTTCTGAGAATAAATTTGAATACCCACACTCCTACACTCGGAGGTTCATATGGCCATCCTCAAATCCACTTTTCAGTATATCTCTCTTTTTTATTCGAACTGAGGTAATAGATTTTTCGCACTTTAGATCGGCTTTAATTCGGCAGGGTTATGTCTGAGCGGAAAACGGGTTTTACTGTTCGCCTCAGCTCATTACCAGCTATAATTCGTAGAAGAAATTTTTCTCTGGATACTTTTAGGGTGGGGGTAGGAACTCCCTGGCGAGGTAGGGTGATTACAACACCGCATGCTGCCTATTATTTGGTTGCTGTACTTTTTTCCCGATTCAGAAAACTTTCTCGGGATGTTTTTTCTGCGGGAAAACACATTTTCATGCCCTTGGGGCACATATACCCCAGTTACTACATTTCGCATATATTTTTGCAATTCTTTCTTTCATGCCCATTAGTGCTCTGTTGTGAGCATTTTTCTCATAGGATGTCAAATAGGATACAAACATTCTGCGCAACCACAAGAAGTAGACTAGTCCCTCTTTTCACCCAAGAAAGTCGCTCAAGCTACATCCGATCGCCAAAGCTTTCTCCCGCTTAATTGAAATGAACATAGTTAAAAAAATTTGTTCAGAGTATCATAACGCATTTTTCATGTCTGGAGGTGTCGGGTCTAAAGTTGTATAAAAAGTGGGCATTACTCTTTACGAAATTTGTCTAATTAAAAATTTTCTTGAAATAAATGAGACGAATGTCTTACATGTAACTACAAGTTCCCTTTACTTCCAACTTTCGAGCCAAACCAAACTAGGGAAACATTAATAAAATTTAAAATTCAGCAAAAAAATAATTTTCCTACATTTTCTCTGCTTAACTAGTTTTCATAAAAATAAACTTTTACTTTATAATTTTAAGGACGAGCTATTTTCTGGATTCCATAAACAATTTTCTCGGGCAATTTGTCCATCATTCTCATCACCCCATTACTTCCCGTTGAAACTGCATCTGCAGATTTAATATATTTTGCACGAATGTATAACTATGAATACTAAGTACAAATGTATGTATGTATGTCTGTATGTTTAGGCATAACCAGTATGATTCTCCCCAGATAGAAATGAATATCTCTCCGGTGATATCCACCTGAAGCCAGAAAAAGGGCAACTGCTTTTGAAACTTCCTTTATTAAAACACGTGAGTATATGTATATTGCAACTACCTGTACCTTGTACTTACCCAACATACCTATGTATGTACATAGATTAGCGCCGTTCCCATCCTCCAACATCTCTTCCCTGCCTCTCCTAGGATCAGGACCTCCTATGGATAACAAAGGATATGGCAATGGCTGTAAACTTTTGCTATATGATTTCTAAAAAGCTTCCACCTTGTTTATTTTTCTCCTGAAGAGCGTAAACCACCCCATTCGGATGCTATATTATATTTCCAATTCCATCTAAATGGTCAGGTGGATGTCAAAAGAGTTGCTGTAATCAGAGTAATTAATTCAACTGCACGTTTTGTTACGGAAAACTTTTCGCAACTCGGTAAAATATATTTTGAATTCCTCTGTGCGAATGTATGGGTTGCTTGTGGGAAGAGGTGCAAAAAAGAAAAGCAAATTTGTTCATACTTTTGGATTGTTTAGTTTAGTGGATTTTTTATAGCAAGGAGAAGGACCAATTAGTATTATATTGTTACATGTACCGATGCCATGGAGTACCTACGTTTATGTGAAGGAATTTATTCAATAAAATTATTGTTCTTAAGTTTTACTACGGAGGCATCATAAAATATGTTTCTAAAATTTCCTATAAAATATCATTCCATTCTTTTTTGCCACTTTTGCTCGTTAATTAACGAAATGAGTTTTGCATCAGATTAATATGAATTTAATGAGTTTTGTACTAAGAATACAAAGATTCCAACTAAGTGCGAGTTTCGGGGATATTCAAAAGCATATCGACAAGCACCAAGACGAAATAATTTAAAGCTTCATTCATTAGGGTTGGACTTTTATCAATATCACTCCGTTTTTGGTAATGATATTTTGGTAAATGGTTTTTATTTGGCAATTTGAGAAATCACTAGTTTTAGAAAACATACTTTCGAACAATCGTCTTTAGGCCAAATTTCTGTTTGGGAAATAGTATTAGGTAAAAGGGGATACTCCCATATGACTCAATGCCTACTAACCCTGATAATATCAAAATGCTAGCTTTAGAAACCTAGAATATAAGAGGGAGGCGGTATATCTTCGAATTGTTTTTTTGGAATCCTTAAAAATAGCACTTTCAAACGATACCACATAGGATACAAAAAAAAAAAATCATTTGATTGGCCCAACTCACCCCCATTAAAAATTAAGAAAAAATATTTAATAACCTTTGCCTGTCAGTAAATAAATTCATGCAACAGGAGATATCTAGGGGCATCCTTCCGCAGCCAATTTGAGCACATTTGCTCCAATCACCTCGTGTTTTCATAGGTTTTTAAATAACTTTTATCAACTCACAAACCCCTGACTAAATAACTTTGTCCGTAAGGGCGACGTTCATGACGAATGAGTGTTAAGGTACTAAACGTGGATGGATTTACATGGGGGTTTTTTTTTTTAATTAGAATGAGTGAATGGAGAGCTTTTCTACCAGCCTTGTGGTTGTCCAATTTGGGCCGAGTGCGATATGAGTCGAGAGTACTTAGTCGAGACTCGAGTTAAAAAAATTTAAAAAAGGTTAAAAAAAGATAAAATAGTTAAAAATGTTAAAAAAGTTAAAAAAGGTTAATAAAATTAAAAAACGTTTTTAAAAAGGTAAAACAAAAGTTTAAAAAATTAAAAATGTTAAAAAAAGATAAAAACAAATAAAAAAGCTAGAATTGGTCTAAGATACCTTAGATGAGTGCTCGTATGAAATTTCGTATATTCACCGAGGTATGCATGTTTGATTTTTGAAGTGGTTTTTTGCATATATTTCTAGAATGGTTCGTCGGACAGAAAAAATTAGTCCATTTTTGAAATGTTATTTGTTATTACTGTAGATATACCATGTACCAAATTTCAGCTCTCTATGTCAACGCATTCTCAGTCAGTGTCCAAATATATAGTGGAAAACCCCAGGAAGGAGTTGCTCGATTAGTCTCATTTTCGAACTTAATTTAACTTTTTTTAAATTCCGTGTACAAAGTTTCAGCTCTCAAAGTATACTCGTTCTGGAGTTATCGTGCGCACAGACAGATAGACGGACATGCAAACATCAAAATAACTTTTAATATTATGCGTTGGTGTCTAATCCATTTTGATCTACCATCATTATTTCTGTGCATTACAAACGGAATTACAAACTTAGTATACCCTGTAGATTCCATCAGGGGTATAAAAAGTTAAAAAAAGGTTTAAAAAATTAAAAAAAAAGTTAAAGATAAGTTAAATCGTGATTCGAGATATGGGAGGCGAGATTCGAGAGTCGAGAGTAGAGAGTGGAGAGAATGTATAGAATTTTTGACTAAAAAGTAGAAAATAAAATATATTAAAAAACAACTTTTAAATAAATTGCACTTAAAACTAAAAAATAAATTTTTTTTCTCAGTAATATATGTACAAAAGAAAAGTTTCATTGCAAAATCAGAAATGGTACAACTCAGATTAAATCATAAAAGTTTGGGCATGAGTTGCAGTTAGACAATTTTGATTATAGTTATGGATGCCAAAACTTTGAATTTTAATCTGAATTCTAGCATTTCATATTTTGCAAAAAAAACTTTTCTTGTGCATATCAAAGAGAAAGAAAAAAATATTTTTTACTTTTAAGTACAATTTATGTATGAAAGTTTTTTTAATATGTTTTATTAGTTTTACTTTCGTATTGTTTGTTTGTTTCAAAACTTGAGACGGATTTTTCAACTAGTTCTTTTTAACCAATTGGTGCAAATTTCGCATTTATGTATAGTTCTCATGAAATTACGATTTAACGATTTTATGTTTCTATTAAAAATTTAAAATGGGAGTGGCAAGATGGCGGACTTAATTTGTCATTTATGATCCAACCTCTTGACATGGTATCAAATGAAAGATTTTGACGAGTAGAATACGATACCTTGTTATGTGTATAAAATAAGAGGTTTTGACAAGATGAATACGATAAGCTATGTATATGGCGTCATTCTAAACACAATATGGCGAACACCTCAATTTGGAAGATGAGGAGTTTTTTTTTCTATATAGCAACTCAAGATAGAATTGCGTGCTTTGTATATATCAACTTAAACTATAGCTTTCTTTATTTAAACACCTTTAAAACACTTAGTATTATACTTTGTATAATATACGCCCAAAGCCTAAAAGTCAGTATTCATTCAGAGATATGGCACTAAAAATTTAAAAATTAAATAAGAAAAAAACTTTTTTATTTTTTATTCTACGTTAATGATGTACTAAAAGTTAGAAAATAAATATGGATCAATGTCGGGTTTACCGGAGAATATATATGTAGATACGTATAGATACTGTCTACTGGTATCGGTTTTGTTTAAGTCTTATCAAAGCCCCTGTTTACTTATACTTATTCCGCTGACGCAGCGACAAAGTGGATCTTGGCCTCCGACATTTGATGACATCTCACTGCTTTTGAACCTGTGCGATTTTTTACCAGTAGATATTAAGCCCCAAATCAGTTACCCATAATTATTACCTAGCTTTGAAAACATCATGTAATGTAAACTAAAACCATTTAACTTAAAAGTTTTGCTTACTTATTTTAATATTTTCCCACCGTATCCATCTATCACCGACTTCTCATTTTTTTTTCCTATTTAATTTGAGATTATTCAGGTGATGATAAACAGCAGAAGATGCATATTTTTTCGCCATTTATAGGACACAACTTTTGATTACAGGCTAGTTTTTTGCAACAAGTAATAAAAAGCATTTGCTCATAAGCGATGGTACAGTATACTGTTATACTGGCTATACATATACTGTTATACTGGCTATACATATACTGTTATTTGGTTTTTTTAAGATATATTGCGATTATGAAAGTTTGGTGAACATTTTCAATATACATAGCAGTTTTTTATAATTTTAATTGGCGTTCTGTTGGATACCGACGAACTTTACTTAAAAGTTGAAAATTTCATCAAAGTTGTAAGATTCCTAAATTGCTGGCGGGTTCGAGGAAATTCACAAATAATACGAATTTTTCCACTTTTAATTTTCAGGATGCTCTCTTGAGAAAAGTAATAAGATCTCACCCCGTAAATATTATATGTAAATCCCCTTTTAAAATGTTTATAGAAATATGTACTTTCGTCAGGACAAACTTTATTACGATTTAACAAAAGAAAAAGCTTTATGTACTTACGGCGGCAACAATCAACAACAATCAACTGATTGATATTAAGGATGTAAAGGATGTAAAATAGAGCAGTTTGCAGTACTGAACGCTGTTACGTGTTGTGACGAGCAAAGTCAACTGACTTTTTGGACTCAGAGATCGAAAGGATGGTTATTGAGGAAAACAAGTGTATAAGGTCTCAGTGATCGAGTGTGATTGGTAAAGGATAGATAATCCTCTCCTCACTGAATAAGATTACTCAATCGAATCTTTTTAATTATTTTACAAGACCTAATAGTGTGCAGGACCGTGCCTTTCCTGGCATTTACTTTAGTAGAACAATACAATACTTAATTTTTTTTTTTTTTTTCTAAAAATAAGTTTTTTTTCCCCTGAAAGATGATTTTTATGATTTTTATAATATGGCAGACCAATCAGCGAATTTTAAGAATTTCAAATGTTAAAATGTATCAAAGTACTCAAGCGCTGATGCCTGTCGCGTTAGTTAAAGTTGAAAATATTTCTACTTGAGACACGCAATTTATTTTTGCAGAAAATTGAAATTGTGAGTGCAATTTGTAAGTTTTAAGTAAAACTAATTAATTTAATTATTTATTTACAGTATTTTATTTAATGATGGAGCGAAAATTTAACACATCTTAGAGCTTACCCTTTTTCTTAAGACAAGGCCCACAGCATTTATTTTAGTTATAAATGTGTTATTTATATCCGTTATGCTTTTATATGACGATTGCAATAACCCAGTTTAGTCGGGTCAGTATGCTGTCGCACGAAAACTTTTGGGTAAGGTGGTGGTTAGGGGTGGGAATGACGTATCATCTTACCTATAGATTTCGTGCGATAAAGGCCGCATACTGACCCGTCTAATCTAGGTCAATGCAAAACATGCATCAATAAGTAAAATAATTATAGTGTTTCACGTTAAGTACTTGTTCGGTAGACGTACATTCTTTGGACCTGTGTTTATGTATGCGTATATTGGTAGTTAAGTTACTATGCGCAAAGTCCTTATCTACTGAAATTCTTTAACAAAAATCCTGCTTGGAAACCGGTCAGATGTAGTTACAACACTAATCACGATACGAGTATACCCGAAGGATATTTTATTTATTTAATTTTTCTTTCCTCTATTTGGTTTTATACACTCTATAGCTATTATTTAAGTATTGAATTGAATTTTGTGACTAAATTATTAACAGAACTAGACGAGATACTGTTCGTTTCACTGAATGCTATGGTAATTGCTGAACTTTAGACAAGTTTCCAAAATTTTCCTTATGGACTTTTGGACTTTATTGGTTATGTATGATTTCCTTCTTCAAAATAGTAGCACCGTTATGTACTATGTTTCCGTGAGCCAAAGCTAAGTTAGAGATGAGTTAACGTGTTAAGTTTTGCTGGCTGAATTAGTTCGATGCTGTTTCCATGGACGGTTTCTGAATTGAGTTGACAGCAGAAATATTTCGAATAATGTAGCCCGATTTATGTTGGATAAAACCAGCCCTGTAAAGCACATAAGTACTAGTAGCAGTACCAGGACGTGGACTTAATATTTTTTTAAGTACAAGTACAAGTAACGATACTAGTACTTAACAATTTTTTATGTTCAAGTCCAGGTACTTGTACTGGTACTCATAAGTCCCAAATATAAGCTTAAGTACGTTATAAGTACCAAAATACGCACTTACTTCAAATACCGCCTAACGCGAAGTACTTCAGCTCGTGTAAATCATTTAAATACGCCTTCCAATAATAAAAGCTTAGGATCAGGGACAGAGCTGAAGTACTTCCCGTTATGGCGGTATTTATAGTAAGTGCGTACTTATAGGGTACTTAACACTTAACGGACGGGTCACATAAACTTACGTTCTTCCATTTCGACTTCCTAGGACGGGGCACGTAGATTTAGGTTTTTGCTAGAATTTTTATTACACAGCGTTAGTTTTTCAATTTTTATGTACATTATGTTATTTTTTCTTGGTGCCATTAGTTCTTGTAGGTACTATCTGTCTGTTGAACCTACTGCGCAGTTTCGCTTTTTAGGTAGTATTTTGAAGTAATTTCGTAACCGTGAAAATGACCAGTACCTACTAAAGAATTTTCTGTGGAATATAAGAAAATTTATGTAGATAACTTTTTCGATATAGAAAATGATAATGATCTAAAGAGCTAGGATGATGAAAGTGACATTTCTAGTGATGACAGTGAAATTGTTGGGAAGAGAAAAGAATAGTTCTAAAGTCTTGTAAAATCTGCAATTCAAAGAAAAAAGAAGCGAAATAAGGATGTTTGACAAAATTTCACACGCATAAGAAATACTAGACATGTAAATAAATAATTTTGTATAATATTATAAAAAATAGTATTGATTTAATAAAACTGCAACTCTTTAAAACAAACATACATGTTTATTTAATTCTCTTAAAAAATGCGCAGAAATCGAGAAAGACAGAGCTAAAACAACCCGTCCGCTAAGTGTTAAGTTTATATATACGATTTATAAGTATTATAAGTACTAGTACCAGTACCTGAACTTGTACTTCAAAAATGTTTATATCAACATCGGGACTTGTACTTGAAATTTTTTTAAGTACCATTACTGGTAGTTGTACTTAACAAATTTTGAGTCCAGATCCTTGTACTGATACTTGTACTTGGAATTTTACAGATCTGAATAAAACATGCATCTGCACTATTCTAATAGATAAAACCCAACTCAACTCAACTGGTTTCGTAGAGTTAACATGGATTCAACGAAACTCAATTCAATTCTCGTTTCCATGAACACTAACTTGGATTCAACTCGGATTGAACTCTGTATGGAAACATACCCGTGAAACATTTTGAGTCCGAAGTCCGCAATGCGAATACAGTTGATTGGCAAAATCATGATTTCGATCAAAGTTTGCGTCTAGCTTGTGGGTGGACGCGTGTAAAGTGGCAGGAGTTTTCCGTATAAAACTAGCTTGGATTTAGTTCAAACCCCACAATTTCCATAAATTTGTTCTAAGTGCTATTTTTTTTTTAACGAAGAAGATTTCTCCTCATTTCAGACTAAAATTTATTGAAAATAATTTCAATAAATTTACAAAATACATTTAAGTGCAAAAAAATTATTGAACTTTTCAACCCAGCGATCAGAGAGATCTCATCAGTATTGTTATCTTTGATCGCCCACCATAGAAGTTCAATGATGGAGGTCACACCAATATAAATACTTTTTATAAAAAGTAAGTGTGAATTATATGGCAACAAGATTTCTCATTGCACTTTCCAAATTGAGTGATTGCTCCCCCTTTTTGCCTGGTGGCACATGGCAGATGGATTTTTCTTGGTTTACTTGGCATTTGACATCTGCGAGTGGTGGCGAGTGCCTTCGATTCGATCAATTTCCATCTTAAATCTTTTTCAGACCCCCCCCCCCACTCAAAAAATTTCTGTATCCGCCTCTAGTAGAGCGAAATGGATTGGACACCCACACATAATATTAAAAGTTATTTTAACTTTTACATGTCCGTGTGTCTGACCGTATGTCTGTCCTGTAACTCGAAAACACGTTTACATAGAGAGCTCAAATTTTGCATAAGACCTTTTTAAAAACATTGTAGATTTAAGTTGAAAAATGGGGCAAATCAGGTAACGACCCCGTAGGATTACCAACAAAAATGCCATTTTTCATATAAATTTGCTCATCGCCTGAGAACGTGTCAAAGTAGAGAGCTGAAATTTCATACACAATGCTTCCATAAAACTAGTACATACAATATCATAAAGGGACTAAATCGGGCAACCCCTTTTTAGTGTTGCCATGAAAAAATTGAGGTTTTATACATATACTGTGAAAACGATCAATCCTAAAGCTCTTCAGAATATAAAATCCTATAAATTGATTATAATCACTTTTAGGGTTCCGTACCCAAAGGGTAAAAACGGGAACCCTATTACTAAGCCGCCGATGTCCGTCTGCCACCGAGCTGTATTTCTATTACAGCTATAACAACAAATACATAATAAAAATTAAATTAAAAATCAAAAGGGGCTCCTTCTCAGAGCGATGACAATACACACGAAATTACATACGTTCATTCATTTAGGGTATCGTAAGATTTGGTCTAAGCCCAATTCCAGCTTTTTTCTTGTTCTTTATAAAGCACATTGGCGTAACTAGAATTTTTGTCTGTGGGAGGGGGGGGGGGGGGGTCACCCAACTTTCGTACATAGGCTTAAACAAACATTTTGTTGGCGAAGTATAACAGCCAATAAAATTGCATAGATTGAAAAAACCATAACGATTCCAAGAGAATTTACATAACCCGCAAGAAACATAAGCTAAATTCTAAAACATAATTTTCGCTAAAGTAATTCTACACACAAAAACTTCATAAAATAATTCTCACTTTACAAATCGCAGAGATCGCGTCACTACTATTTTATTATCTACATAGTCTTCCTACGTAAAATCTTAACTCCGCTTACAACAAAGTAAAAGACTAGTTTAGCGCTCTTAATCCACTGCAAATACGGGTACGTACATATGTGCATTTTAATAACAAAAGCTTTTGCGATATGGCAGTCTTTGTCGAGGTTTCTATGTTAGAGGCCAAAGGATCAACGAACAATTTTCAATTGTTTCCCATTCTTTGTAATAATTCTCGTTGAATGTTATTGAGCACCCGGAAAGATATAAACATGGTACATCGCTTATCAGTTAGTATAAGTCATTAGTATTCAATAGCAGGTCAGTCAAAATTCGGCGATCGGGCGATAAGCAATAAAATCGAGACCATTGGTGACGATAAGACTTGTTTCGTTTCTATTTGTTAATTTCAGGTTAGTCGGACATTTAAACTATTGTGAAAATAGTTTAGTACACAATGTAATTGGCGAATTGAGTGAAAGTGCATTCTTTTCTTTAATCCCAATGAACCCAAGCGACACACATATATTCCGTACAGTCCACTCCAAAGCTATATTCAAGCCATCTATATGTGTCGTAGTATTTTGGCGAAAACGATTGCCGTCTATCTCCAAATTTACTTTTTGGAAAATTTGTTCGAGGGCGCAATGGACCGATCTCAAGCGAGCCAAGATCTAGCTCTCTTTTTCCCTCAAGAGTCTTGGTCACAATTTCTTCATCTGAAACAAGCGCGCCCACTGCTGAAGTTGTTGGTGACGAATAGGGTTGTTAAATTTAGCAAAATTTAATAATTTTGCAAAATTTAAAAATCAACAGAATACCCGTCTGGAGGTAATCTGTAAATGAAGCGAGCTTATTATCAAAGCAAAATAATGTAAAGACTCTAAGACCAAAGCAGCGATTTTAAATGGTTAAAGTAAGATAGAGGTCTCTTCAAATAAAAATAACTTGTCACAACATTTTTCACGTTTTTTTTTCACAGTTCTGCGTACCCTAGCAAGCCTTTTTTGCAGATTCTCTCAAATTTGGTAGGGGTTAATGTCACACTATATGTGTGTTCGTTTTTCAAGCTACGCGACGTGACAAGTTATGTGAAAAGGCCTATAATAAAGCAAGCTTACTCACTTTTTCCTCGATTCTATGAGATTCTTAAAAGGAATGAGGACACAAGTTTTGTTTCGATGTATGCGTGTAGTTACTTATAGCGTTCTACTTTATTTCCCGAAGTATCATTGTCTATAGTTGCTAATATAGTTTTATTTCATAATGTAATGTAATAAGAATATTATTGAATGTTTTAATTGCGCACTAAATATTTCTTCCTTATAACTATAATCAGCCTTATTATTCAATCCGTCTTTTTTCCGAAAAATCAAAGTTTTACGATACTTTCTCAATTTCATTGATATCAAAGGATATCAAATAAAATTTCCACACAAACTGTCAAACTTGTTCCACATGATTTCTCCTATGGAATACATCTTCACACGCCTTTGTCTAAATTCG
Organism: Dioctria linearis; assembly: GCA_963930735.1. Classification (NCBI taxonomy): domain Eukaryota; kingdom Metazoa; phylum Arthropoda; class Insecta; order Diptera; family Asilidae; genus Dioctria; species Dioctria linearis. The sequence goes on along the minus strand of OZ005743.1, from coordinate 118,993,087 downwards.
GTGTAATCAGAGCAATCTCAGAACAGTTTTTAACAATTTTAAAAAGATTTCAATAGATTTCCTTAAAGAAAAGAACTTTATAAAGCCTTTTCGATTCCGATCCGAACGGATTCAATTTAATTAGGTATGAGATTGTATGACTTGACGAATGTCTTCTAGAAATTTTTATAATTTCCTGGAGGCGGCCGGACTCCATCCTGGGGGGGGGGCTTCCCTTGCCCCTACCTAGATACGCCAATAAAGCATCAGAAATTTGAAGTAGGGCGCAAAATGTTCGGTACATCTGGGATACATCTGTTCAGGTGAAGCGGCATCCTTTTGAATAGTAAGCTTCTAGAACCCTGATTTTCAACTCATTCACAATAGTAGCCTCTTCTTTCGAATGAATTTTAATACCTGAAAAATAATTGCAAATACGGATTTGTTTTTTTCTCATTAATTTCCTCACGAAAATTATATATAGCATTCTCAGATTTATTTAAAACATTAACAAATGAGTTTAAACTTTATGCAAATAAATTTAAACCTTGAACAAATGATTTTAAACTCTTAACAAATAAATTTAAACCTTAACAAATGATTTTAAACTCTTAACAAATGTATTTAACCCCTTAACGAATGAGTTTCAACTGTTAACAAAAAGACATAAACCTTTAGCAAATATATTTAAACTCTTAACAAAATTATATTTAAAATATTTTATTTCAACTTAAGTAAGCATTTCCTACAAAATTTTTCTCAAATTTTGGGTGTATATATTATCTGCAATACTTCTGACTTTTCAGGGCAACGGTTGACCATTCACTGCCTTAGTAGTAAGTAAACCAAATCCATTATATAGTTGGAACAGTCATTTGGCGTGATTTGTTGCAGGCTATCTTCGATTACTGAAAGAAGATTATGTTCTCTACTCATGTCACCTAAATCTAAAAGGGTTTTTCAATAGTGTTTAACACAGGCGAGTAGAGTAAAGAGGAAAAAAGTTTAGTGTTACATTCGTGGTTTTAATCTTCATCATAGAAGATCTTAAGTCCGCTCAAAAAGGGGCACCCGTACTCGACTTATAATTCCAGCAGAACGTGGCAGAAACGACGAACTTATTGCTGCGATAAGTAACCAAGGAATTGCAATTTCTACTTACAATTCCGATAGGCCTTCTCTATTTCTGCGCGAACTTGTTGACAAATTGCAAACAAATACATCGCTTCGTGATGCATTTTTAATTATGGATAATGCTAAGCCCTATCGAAAAATCGTTTCCTAAAATGAAGGCACATAACATAATCTTCTTTCAGTGATAGTGAAGATAGCAACAAATCTCTCCTAATGACTGTTCCAACTATATAATGGATTTGGTCTACTTACTACTAAGGCAGTGAATGGTCAACCGTTGCCCTGAAAAGTCAGAAGTATTGCAGATAATATATACACCCAAAATTTTGAGAAAAAATTGTATGAAATGCTTACTTAAGTAGAAATAAAATATTTTAAATATAAATTTGTTAAGAGTTTAAATATATTTGCTAAAGGTTTAAGTCTTTTTGTTAACAGTTGAAACTCATTATATATATCGTCTCATTGTATATAATCGTCTTACCATCCTGCCATGTATGCAGGAAGAGATGGGAGGTAAGCAACGCAAATATGCTATAGTAGTGGCTGACTGGTCAGGGCTGCCGATCATACAGAATCGCAGCGATGACTTTTATGACGTCGGCACAGAATACGGAATAAGTTGGCAATATTTAAGGTAGGACATTGCCCCTCGATTCTCTTCCCTAGCTACAGCCCTCGACGAACGTCAGTATCTTTTGGGAACCTGTACACCTGTTTAATTTGCTCTAATTTTAGAGAAATGACATCAAAACCTATGCAAATTTAAAACATTTTGGCTGCGTTCATGCTTATTTGTCGTACATACGATTTCATTTCCTTTAGTTAATACCACGTTATTATTACCAAAGTGCAAAACGATTTTCTACTTGGAAATTTTTTTGCTTTTCTACCAGGACTTATTCACTTTTCCCGAAGTGATTTACACTTAGAAGCTTAAGAAACTGATGTTTTTATGAAATGTTTTTACGGGATGTTGCTTTTTCAGCTTAAGATTGCACAAATCACCATGCCATCACCTTTCAGTAAATATTGGACATAAAACAACTCTCTTGTAAAAAAAAGTCACCAATTGAATTGGATTCTTCATGGAAATTTCCATGGGTGGGATTTCCTATAAAAATGTTCCAATGGTTTTAAAATATCGAAATTTAAATTTTAAAGGATTTCTTTTTTAATAGGTAAGGAAGAGTATACCAATACGAAAATTCAACAGTTTGTCGGAAACTCAAAGCTCCTATCGTCGTCATCTGTTCAGACTTTCCTTTCAATTCGACTTTTATTTATTATACTACAAAAATGTCATCTCCACTACTCATATCTTGTTCTCAATTGTCATGTATATTAAATAATTGCTGAGAATATTGTACCTTGCATAACGGCAATCATTATAATACATAGATACACATTTATGGAAATTTTATCTCTACTTTTGCATAGTTCCCTATTTCCGAAACCGATTTTATTTACAAGTATCCACTCTACTCAAAGCACGTCTACTTCTAAAATTTCATCTATTTTATGGAAAACTGTGCACACAAAGTGTTCGAGAGGACTTCTATCTCTCAAGGATTTCTCGAAACTACTTAAATTAAAATGTTGAATATTTCCACTATGCTACGATGGCAAGAAGTTTTTAATTTTTTTCCCTCGTTTCAAGTTTAATAAAAATTTTAAGAAGATGAAATCAAGATTTAATGGTTAAGAATTTTGCATACCATTGAATTGATGTTCTATTGCGCTAAAGTGCTGAGAGCAAAATATTTCAATATATGGCGCTGAATGTAATTTTTTAAGTGCACATAGACCAGTAGATAATTTAAATCACTGCGGTATGATAAAAACTTTATAACAAAATCTGGAAAATGGTGATTTCATAGTTTGTCATAATTTATGGAAAGAAAAACTCAATTAATCGTATTTGGAGTGAGGGATTGAATATATTTCTTACTCTATCCGAGTGATCATGATTAAGACCGAATAATCAATGACGCCGCGTCGACCGATTTTGTGTTGTCGTAAATATAGAATTAATTGTTGGGAATAATAGAGCTTTTGTCATCGTCGTTTGAGTTTTTGTAAAAAACTTCTTAATGGAAATACGAGGAATGTTGAGTCTTGTGACGAATCTGATAAGTGTGTGTTGAAAAAAAATTATTGTATTAGGTCACGTTAGATTATAGGGGCATCGCTACGATAATTTTTAGCCCACATCACTTAGACCACTTCGAGTCCATTGTGTCCCAAAGATTCATAAGAATTTATCCCTTTAAGCACATCTCCTAGCTCGACCCTGTTTATTAGTGAGTTTCAAAGTAGATAAAATTAAGCTGTGTACCTAGCGTAGCTCCGAAAAGAGGTGGCTATGAAATAGCCTACGTCTTTTAATCGCTAGAGCAGGACACTGGCGGAGCTCATGTCAAAGTGATTTCATTTCCTTACGAACTCTGAAGCTTCGACAGAAATCGTTTGACACAGTTTTCTATAGCTCAAGGACCCGCTAAAACTCCTACTAATTTCCTGCTGTCTACACGGCTCCTCCTAACGAGCTCTATTATTCCCTTCCTGTAGTACATCTTACGCAATACAGCAGATATACCGATTAAGCCACACAGCACTTGCCTTGCTATAGCATCGGAGCTATTTAATTCAGAACCCTTTTTCTAGCTCATCCTTTATCTCGTAATCCTCGATATTTCTATCACAAGGCACTCAACATAGGTTCACCTTGTGCCATATGGAAATCATTTCTAGGTTATCTAGGTACTATATTCTATTTTACCATCGTGGCGTCAAACTCTCTACACTTACATACCAGCAGTAACACTTGTTGAATCGCCACCAATTTTGCCTGAAAGACACCATTTGTTCGGTAGTCTATATGATTCATTCCATGATCAGTTGATCTCTAGATTTTCAACAGCTCATCTTTGCTATATGTCCTCTTAAGTGTCGTTCACCAGATTAGAGCCGTTGCACACGATTGATCTTACTATAACTGTGTACATCCCAGGCGCGTATACAGCGGGCGGGTCACAGGGGTCGTGACCCCCCCCCCCCCAACAGCACCACCTCACCTACGCGGTGAATTGAATTGGGAAACACAATGTGGTGCTGGACTGTAGAGCGAGATGTAAAAGTTTAACAGGACGATTTTCGTATTGTACGGGCATAATGTGTAGCTGCTTTTGCTGGAGTGCACTTTTCCCAATTTTTGACTTTAACGCTGCTGCGTCAACAGATCTAATCTGCGGCGATGGGTGGGCATTTGCTTGTTTTCTTATAAGTAGTAATAGAGGGTATAAGGGTCAATCTACATAGATAGCTTCAAGCTACATGGTGCAGCTATAGCAATACATGAAGCTGTAGCTGATTTTAGGCAAATTTCTAATTTTGTAGCTGTAGCTGCAATAACACCAACATGATAATGTAATAAAAGTCATGTTTCATATCAAAAACCTTCTGTGGTTATGATTAGTCAATGCGCATAAAGAGCACATATTGTTTTTATAATTCTTTCTAGGTTCGTTTAGGTTCAAAATTCAACACTTTTTTATCCACATTTTTCATTAGTCCAATGCTATGTATGTAATTGAAAATTTATATTTTGCCAAAAATATTTTAAATTAAATCATAGCGCTATTGAAATAATTTAATGCGGAAATTACTTCTGATCCTGTCCCGGACCCATAATGCGAAAAAAACACAGCTATTGCGTCGAAGAAATTGGTCAGCAATCATAAATTATCTTTACCTATCTAATTTCCGGCTTAAAATCGATGGCAGGACAAATTAGTGGGGACCTCGCAACAGAAGCAAATAAACTGACTAAACAAATTTTGTTCTAGGGTTCTTCAAGTAGAACCATAGTTCCATGCAATCAACGAATAGCCTCTCGATGGTTTTTCATAGCGATATTGATTCAAGCCCGAGTTGTTCAAAATTTTTACGTTTGTAGGGAAACATTAAAGTTTTCTTCGAAATAAACTTGCAAATTGCTCTTAAGAGAACAGTTCAACCGAATTGGTGAATTGATTCTTGTGGTTCACTCTTTCGACCACAAGGGCACAAGCATTCAGTTTTCTTAAAATGATTTGACAATTTTTCTTTAGATTTTCCATGCACTATTTGTGGCCGACCATGGGTCCAAAGGGTTATATTGATTTAGGTGCCTTGGCTGGTTTGGGCCGCTAAAGATATTTATGAGCGTTGGCAAACATACATTTTACAAAATTTTAAAAGTGACCTCTTCCGACTTCCCGTCGAACATTTTAGTTGTGATCCCCCCAACCTACAGAAAGTTGTCAGGATTTTACGTGAGCACCTGCCAAGTATTGCTTAATCTCACGGCATTCTTCATGCACGGATTGTAAAGATCAATCAGATTCCTCGTGTCGAAACAACGAGTACCAGTATGCCAAATAAGCATGACATAACATCAACTTACTGGTAGAAGCGAGATCTATCTCATCTCTGCCGATCTCAGGTCACGGCACCCTAGACCACAGCCACAACGATGCTCCCATAAAGGGGCCACATCCCAAGTTGAGGTGGATAAAACCTTGTTATCCAGGGCTCCTCTAACCCCGTAGTACCAAGTTAGCCAATGTCGGGCCGCCCATTTGGTATGGCTTTCGTAAAGCATGATCAACGGACCATGAATACTCCCAGTTTCAATCTTTCAATCTTTCATGCTAGATATCTTTTTTAAACGGTACTGGTAACTCCGTTCGGGCCTAGATCTTATTAGCAGTGTCTAAAAGAATTGTACTTGGCCTATACAGGTAATACAATCTTTTGGACGCTGGCAGAGGGGACCACGTGAAGATTAAGATATGCGCAATTCAGTCTGGATAGGCTTCGTGATTCACCATTTGGATCATATAGCTGACCATGCATACTAACCATATAAGAACTACTAACATACATACCTGATTTCTGTTATCTATCAACTTATTCATCATCTTAGACATCCTTTCGCCCTCTGCCAAGAGGCTATGTCTGTCTTTCTCATCTCACTTCGCACCACGATGTCTGAGATTTTATTATTCTGACTTACATGAGTACATAACTTCAATTACATCATGGGGCATCTGCCTAGCATCTACTACAGTACCCACACAGCCAAAAATCTCAATTTCAATTTCACTAAGGTAAAGTTACCCCGCCGTGAGAAGTACCAATTCGCGCCCATAGAACTCAGCTAAGTATACCACACTACTGTACGTACTCTCCTGGGAGATGCCAAAGCGATCTACAAAAACATCAAAACGCTCATACCACCATAAACACCAAATCAACAAACCAACAAATTCCATCTATCAAGTATGCATGCTTTCCTCTTATACAGCTTTCACCTTGTTCAGCATTGCGCTTCACAGACTACTTCCCCCTCCCCCAACCTACAGTTCTGGATAGGCGCGTGTTATATCCACTATACCACTATGGGTAACCCTAGCTAACGCTAAAAGCTTTCTTACGCGTGTAAATAGCCACATTTATTTTCCATACGTTTTTGTATATTGCTTCTCCAGATCAGTTTGGAGTCTAGTCTAGTATAACCGCCAAATACTTAGCCCCTGTGAATAGGGTGGAGTTGATACTACCCAACCTTGAATTTGCATTTTTTCTAGTGAAACGTACAATCCTCGTCTTAGAGAGAATTACACTCAGTCTACGTGTTCTCCTATAAAACTTCAATTGAAATGCGGAGAGTGGTCACAAAAGTATGCAAAACATTTTACTTTAATCTTAATTCACGCCAAATTTGCACTTTTATTCTTATAATTATAATTAATTAATAATATATTAATTATATATATAATTATAATTAAGTACCTACATATGAAAAATTAAGCTTAATTTAAATAATTTGAAATTAATTAAAAGTAATTGAAGGAGAATGTCTTTAAGTATTACGAAATATATTTAACAAATATGCTCTTACAATAAAGCATAAACGAAAAATTCTACAATATCCCATTAATCGTAAGACATACTAAGAGAAAAATGTAAAAAATCGTAAGCAATAGTTTCGCTATTAATTTTACTAGACCAGTAATTCGTTTCTGTAACTTCCAAATAGAGAAGATCTCAACTCAAATTCTCTAATCTTAGAATATACAGCAAACAGGAATGGTTGAATCGTGTAAAATTCGTGGACATAAGCGTAATTTGTCAAGAGCAGGAGACTATACATAGGAGTAAGTGAGATGCTGGATAGAGAAATTGTCAAAGCTGTAGATTAATTGTCAAATGTGCTTTTGTTTTGTGAGCAGATTTGATCAACTTAAAATTCTTTTGTGAAATTTAACAAAAATACCAAATCAATTCTTTTCAAAACTATTTATCTTTGAACTTTATTTAGTGCAAAGTTTTATAGTGCCACTAGTGCCTGTTAAAATCTTCATATCAATTAAAAAAAACAGAAATGAAGTGTTCGGTCAGTGCTAGCAAATATAAATCAGATTATAAGCTAGGGAATCCTGATTGCGGCAACTGCACTACCTAAATTATCTTTTTTGTTAATAGAAGCAAAGATTTATATAAATTAATTATGTGAATTGTTTCAGAATAAAGTAGAAAAAGAACATTTTGTTCCACAGATGCTCCGCACAAAACCTTTGTTTACTCTTTGCAAATTGACAAGTTGTTTAGAATAGGGATGGCGTGTAAATACATGTAAAAATGGACTACCAACACAACCAGAAATTCATTACACAAAATCTGGCTTATCACCATTCCTGTTTGCTCTATATTCTAAGTCTTTAATTCACGTCACTATTCAAACTTCAAAAGTAACTGTCAGAGGGATTGGCTTGGACGTGAAGTCTAGACTGCCAGCATGAGCTGACAGATCAATCGGTGGACAGCGTTGACTGCAGGGCGGCACGCTAGGTCGCCTATTGGCGGAGAGTGTGGGGAGGTTCCACGAAAACCTGCCGGTGTGCCACCAGCCACATACAAAATAAATTTCGTTCCTACAAACCAAAGGCCGTTGCACACACTCAATCCTGAAGGGACCTTTACACTACTTACCACTTACTCAATTGGAAGCGCAGGTGTTCGGCTTCCAAAGCCATTGTCCCAACCACCCTGCGATACTGCGGGCTATATAATACAGTATCCCTGTTGATCTGAAAGAAAGGAGAGGAGTAGCGAACCTATTCAACCTTCATGTGGAGAGGGCACCAGGAGAGAGAGGAATTAAAATTCTTTAAACTTCCATTACGTTATAAAAGTTGTCTTTATTCTAAACATCGTTGCTGTAGCGCAAAATAATAAAAATTGGTTAGCGAGAATATTGCGACTACCATAACTTTTCACTGACCCGGATTCTATTCTATCCTAATAAGATTTGACATTTTCAAGGTGGACAGACTCTCAAAAGGATATTTCGTTCATAGTGCTCCCTTTTAAAATGTTAACTCTAAAACAATTCAATCGTGAGTACGTTAACTGGTCTACGATGAAATGCTAAATGACGATGGCACAGAATGATCTAAATTTATTACTATTATAATTTCAAATTTCTGTGCAATAAAGGCAAAAATTACTATAATGCTAACTAATTCAACCTGGTTCGATGATCTAAGTTATAATCTAAAATTATGAGGCGCTAGTCACTATTTACTTTGGTGTACAACGATTGAACTAAAATTGCGATGATATGAAATACTTCACTTATTAGAATATTCTAACTTTATAAACAATCAAAACCATATGTCGAGCGGACGTGTATAATAATCTTAATTAATGGTATGATATACATTATGTCCGATGCCAAAGATACTCATTTAGCACCCAAATACACAACAGTCTGATTCATTCAAAGATGTGTCCATTATCCTAATTAATAAATATAGGTTGCAGTCAAATACTTAAATAGTTCTTTAAAAAAAGACAACTCTGCATGACTCGTACTTCAACAAAATTTCCTAGTAGCACCCGAAGTGAAATTAAAATTTATCGTTGGGTGAAATAAATCTTTATAAACAAGTACGTAATGAGCGTATTATGATTTTATCATTTTTATACAACAAAAAGAAACAACTTACATGGTCTTTGTTGAGGATCCATCGAAGAGGCGCCTCCCAGATGATCTCCTTTGTCACTGGATAGAATTTTAATTTCAATTTTTTTTTATTAATATTATGTTAGTACCTAGAAACACAAATTTCCATTAGTTTAACCTTTCCCTATCTCTTAATCTTAATGACTTTCCTATTTAACAATTTGACATATTCTCAGGATCTGATGTTCATTCCTCTTCTAAACTTTGACGTGGATTTGGCGGTATGCTTGTACCCTTCTCTGTTGAGCGTATGAAATGCCGACTAGACTAGGACTACTTCCCAAAACTGCAACCTGCAATTTCACTGTGCACGCTAGCGCAAGACTGAGGAGCACGAGCTTCAGCATTTAGTAGAAGAGATTAGTACCAACTCGGGTTTCATGCTCCATCATGCCTGGAAAAGTGTTGCAGGGAACTATACAATCCTATATACATGTTCCGGAGCAGCAAGACTCGACAGGACCTGGCGACCCTTTGCAATGGTGTGATATCTGGATATTTTTTCTTCGATATGCTACACGAAATATTGGGCCGACAAAATACAGTAGACTTCATAAAATTACAAAATGTTAATCCCACCTTGGCGTTCAGCCTCGAAATCCTCACAGTCGCAATGAGTAACAATCAGCAGTCGTTGAAAGATCCAATAATCTAATTTTACTTATATCCTGCAAGTTCCTCTATCAGATTCCAGTAAATTTTCCTTTTTTATTAATCTTATCCTTTTTGGCTTACGCGATATTTTCGGATCATTTTTTCCAACCACCTTTTTTCAACTTCCTTTACTTTTTTGCCTTTTACCACACGACAGCCCACACCTTCTTCTTCTTCTTCCTTCACACCTCCCAACCTTCTTTCAATTTTTGGGTGCGTTCGGCGCTTATAGCTCTCCATCCATATAGGACATAATCCGCGCACACCTCATGCTGCTACGGGTCGCGTAGACGTGTACTCAGCTCAGTGTAGCATATTTCTACATGCAATACGCTACAACCATAACATAACATACAGAACGAGCACGGCATAACCTTAACCTATATCAAACTATACGGCTATAGGCCTCCTACCTTGTGTTGGGCCGGTGAAACGTCTTTCACCAATACCAAATAATATTACAAAGTGCTCTTTTCATATATAAACCAATGACGACTTGTGACGGTCCGATAAAGAAGTCTTTAGATAAACGTAGGCTATATTTCAAATTTCTACAAATGTGATTATAGGCCTCGTGAGGTTCCAACCAAAAGTATTTCAAAAACCTTGACCTTTTTACCACTTTCCAAATCTATATTTTAATTATGTGCCTGGCATTGGGCCGATGAAAAGCCTCTTAAAAACTTAGGCTAGATTTTAATATTAAAAAAAAAAACTATGGTTATATGCCTCGTGAGGGCCGATAAGAGTCTCTTCAACAAGCTCAAGCTATTTTAAAGCTATGAAAACTGATTAAGTGCCTTTTGTTGGCGGCCGAAAAGTCTTTCGAAAACTTCGAATTATTTAACAATTTTCTAATATATTTATCAATAACGTGCTCCGTGTGAGGCCAATAAAAGTCTCTTCAAAAACTTAGGCTAGAATTTAATATTAAAAAAAAAATGTGGTTATATGCCTCGTGAGAGCCGATAAAAGTCTCTTCAAAAACTTCTCCTTAAAACTATTTGCCCCGCAAGGGGCGTGGGTCCCACAACCTATCCTCCGTTGTTAATCGAAGTCTTTTCTTCTTCACCCCTTTTTCGTGATTTTTAATTTTCCCTTTTTTTCGCAACTCCTTAATTCCAGCTTTTGCTTTATTTTCCGCTTAACTGTTCTTTTTCCCGCTTCCTTTAATTTTTCTACGCATCCACTACCTTCTACCAATTGACACTGAATGATCCAAATCATGGCCGACTGTCACTTGTTTACGGCATTTTCACATTGTATAAATAACTAATAAGGAAACGGCATATCGGGTGAAAACATAAGCCACTGGGTGAAATGCATTAGTGTGCTGTGTTTGTATTCGTTTCGTCATGGCAGTAGTGAAACCGTGAAATTTTGAAGGGGGACATTTTTTATAATTCAAATTTCTATGTAAAATAAACAAATTTTTGGCGCCCCCTTATCTTCAGATAATATTCCTTGGCGTTGCCTATGATAATTTAAGTGACTTGTTAAGCAGAATTTTCAAATAAGTGACCAGCCCTCTTGTCATTTCTCCCCCGCTACATGGGATTGACTGTCATTGAATTGCCCACTCACGTACACTGTATTCGCACGAAACTCCGCTTCCTTATTAGATATTTATTCAATGCATTTTCATCGGTCTGATTTTAGTAATCCACCACAAGGTGCACGTTGTTCCACTGACAGCTACTGACTAGTTGATGTCAGGACAGTAATGTTGGAGTTAAATACCATGCTTACACGTTACTATAACCGTGCTAAGGTCATGCCTACATGCTGTGTTGCTTTTCTCGTTTTGAATGAATCTGTATGAATCGACTGAACGATGTAATAATTTAATTCTGTGCTCATAGAAAAGGAACGAAACAGAACCATTTCAAGTGTTTGACATTTCTTCCATTTGATAAAAGCAAGTATTAATTCGTAAAAATTGTTGTTTATGAAAAATAAAGCTATTTTCCAACAAAGGCAACTTAAACTCAACTAATACCACTTCGTCCAAATTGTAGACAACACATTCACGAATACAAATTAAAATCGTTCTACTTGAATCCGAGAAAAACTCAGGTGCATTCAGAACGATTCGGAGTCCGAAAAAAGCGATGACATATTGAAACTAAATCGTTCGGTCCGAGAGAAAGAACGACATGGATTAAAAAATTCATTCTGAACGAGAAAAGGAACGCACCAACATTCTTGAAATTTTATTTACTATTTTTATGAAAGCACCTTTTACAAAATTTCAGCTCTCTACATCTACCCGATCTCAGGCAGTATCAAAAGATACGAGCGTGGCCTTAGTTCGTTATTTAAAACACAAAATTTCAGATATAATTCAAAAGTTCTTTCTTTATTTAACTTTACTGTTTACTCTCACAAATTCACAAATAATTATCAAATCAACTCTTTATTTATCGCTACTACTGTACTTCTAATTATCGCAATCCAAATAGTTTACTTCGTTCACTTCTCACTTCGCTGTCTGAAATACTACTCCGCCTCCTAGCTGTCAGAGCGCCGTATTTATACTCTACGAATTATCCTAGAACCTTCCTGAATATTCCGTTCTCCGAACCCAAAGTTTACTAAGATGACACTAACCTAAAGTTGCTTCCATTCCTAACAGATGTCGCTTGATTCACTTTGTGGCACGTAACACTGCCCCCTTCTTAAAATTTGTTCGTCCCGAACAACAGATGGTCCACGGTCTTGGTGCTCTCCGTATTGACCCAAGCGATCTAGATGAACGATTTTTCTTTTGCATCTTGTACCGCGCTGATTCTTGTATGGCATGTTATTAATTTTAGTTTTAACTGCATACGGTCTCCCCCAGTGTTGTGATAACTTTGGAGAACGTCTCGTGGCCCCATGCACATCAGCTAATCGTTGTCTGAGCTTTGTTACGTAGTCTTCTGGTTTCTTTTGTTCGCCTTTGGGTATACCAAACTTGAGGTCGCTAGGTAAGCGCATTTCCTTTCCGAAAATGACCTTAAATGGGCTTTGTCTGGTCATATTGTAAACAGCTGATATATAAGCCATTAGAAATATAGGAATATGTCGAAACCAATCTGTCAGAGCGCCGTATTTATACTCTACGAATTATCCTAGAACCTTCCTGAATATTCCGTTCTCCGAACCCAAAGTTTACTAAGATGACACTAACCTAAAGTTGCTTCCATTCCTAACAGATGTCGCTTGATTCACTTTGTGGCACGTAAGTAACAATATGGTGAAAAACGGAATTTTTGCGTATGGTAACCCTACGAAGGAGTTACCCGATTTGTCCCATTTTCGAACTTAAATTTAATATTTTTTTTGTTTGTTTAAATGCTGTATGCAATACTGCAGCTCTCTATGTAGACGCATTCTTGATTATCATTCAGACAGACAGATGAACAGACGGACAGACATGCAAAAATCAAAATTACTTTTAATATAATTCGTGGGTGTTTATTACTATTTTGCTCTAGCAGGATTATTTCTATACGTTACAAACGGACTGACAAACTTACTATACCCTTTAGATTTTATTTAGGGCGGACGCTGGTTTAAAAATAAAAAACAAAATTTATTCTAAAATTTAATTTACTTAATTGTAAAATTTTAAAATCTCTTTTTTTTACTGCACATAAAATTTATGTGAAATTTTTACCAGCAATCGTTATCTGTCTGAATATTTGAAGACCATGTTTAATGTCACTCTACCCAAATTCCATACTATACTTAAGAAATAAATTTGGTTGGAAATGAATTCAAATCTGGTACTGATTATTGGCTTAAAATGAAAAACTAACAGTCGTAAATTGCAATTCTGAAATGCAAGTTGACATTGCTATTGTCCCACTTACTTAACTTCCCTATCCAAAAGATTAGTTGTAATTTCATAGTTCTGCTGACACCAAACAGTACCATGTCTTGGCTTACTATACAAAGATCCTTTACGAATGTGCACATTCTCAAGAGTATTAGGAATATGTATGTAGAAATTCTGGTATATGGATTAATCAAATTAAGCATACGAACTATATATTTCTACCAATGCCAAATGATATAAACATATATATATTGTATGTGTATGCAAATAAATTATGCCATTGTAATGTCTATGTCTTCTCTTACAGGGATTTACGTTACAACCAAATCCATGAGATAACATCGAACGCTTTCGACGGATTATCGAGTCTGCACACAATCTTCCTAAGTGAGAATCAAATTGGTCTTATACATGAGAATGCCTTTGCCGGACTATCAGCATTAAAGTATCTCTACTTGAACAATAATCGCATCAGTAAAATATCTCCAACTGCATTCCAAGGATTAAGCCAGCTGCAAAGTTTGTAAGTATCTATGTATATCTATAAAATATCTAACCACAGGATTTCGGGTGTCCTGCATCTACCTTATATACATATGTAAGACCGGCCAGGAGGATGAAATTTAATTAAGTTGGTAGTTATGATGTCACTATCACAAACTACCACAACCAATGACAACAAAAGTATTAAGTTGAGATATCCTTTGATTCAGATCTAGGTACTCTCATCCTCCCTGATCTTCCGTTCTATGTACACCAACTAAACCAACTAATAATGGTAATGTTCTTCTTGTGTTTCAGGTACCTCGAAAATAACGACATTTGGGAGTTTGATTCAAAAACTTTCAGTAACTTACCACAACTTGGGAGACTGTAAGTAATTTATGATAATGTGGTAGAAATTGTACAATGTGGGAGTCTTGAAGCCACTTTCATATAGTAAGAGTAGAGAGCACTTGAGAGAAGTTGTTCGTTTTGATTAAATGAAGGGTAGATATGAACTATAAAATTTATGAAACTTTTTTCACTAAGGTAATTAATGGATGCATGTTATGGGGTAGTTAGTATATGAAAGTTTTCGATCTCTCTCTCCCTCTCTTCATAATATTTAATTTTGTTCAATGTACCCCTCATCCAGAATGCATCATAGGTACATATATTCAAACCTGGATGCTGTATGCACTCCGGTGTTATGGAATACGGGCCAGAAAATCTAGGGTAAACTAAAGTTTTTCATCAAAACCGCTCATACATACATATATAAGAGCACGCCTAAAGTATGCACCCTTGTGCCATAAGAATGCAATTAAAATCATTTAAATTGGAAAAGTTTTAAACTGGTTTTAAAAGCTATAAATTTTGCCGCAAACCTGTCAGCAGTGTATTATTTTGCCGTACTGAAATATTTGATTCGTTTTGGAATTAAAATTGATTCGAATAAAATATTTTCTAAAATTATGATTTTAAATTGTAAGCCAATCCTAAGGGAGGAGTTAGGTATGTCCATTTCGACTAAAATGAAAAATAATGTTGGTTTTTAAATCTAAAAAATTTACATTAACTGAAATATTCCAGTAAATCGATTCGAATATAAAGAAGCGGCTCCCCGTTCTTGTATATGTATGTATATAAAATGCAAAAAATTTCAGCTTTTGTCGAAAATTCAATTGAAAGAATAAGCTTGGAGCTTAAGTCTCTTTTATGTTTTTATGTATATATTCATGAGTATATGGCAGAATGGACGCCAGCTTGATATGATTATTTTTTATATCTTTTTTTAAATGGGTAAAAGTCATAACGTGAATATAAAAAATATTAAAAACGTGAATGGAATTATAAATAACAATGAAAAAATTTTATTTACTGTAACTGTAAACATATGGTAATATTTATTTCGGTATAAGGGAAGTCCGGGGCCAAAATTAACACTTTTAGTAAAAAAAATAAATAATTTTCTATTACTTTTAGGTATTCACCAAGCGATTTAATTGAAATTTAATTTAATTTCTATTTTAGTACCTACTCCTGTAAGATAGCGTTAGGGCACACATAAAATTAAATTAAAATTTTATTTTTGGTTTTTAATTTAAGTGGGTCGGAACCCTCTCTAAAGAGGGTACTAAAACACAAATTAAATTAAATTTCAATAAAATTGCTTGATGAATACGGCCCTATAATTTATATAATTAATTTGTTGATGGTTTAAATGCTATATTTATATCTCAGATTTATTTAAGCCATTAAAAAATGAGTTTAAACTTTAAGCAAAAATATTTAAACCTTCAACAAATAAATTTAAACCTTAAACAAATAATTTTAAATCTTTAACAAATAAATTTAAACCTTAAACAAATGATCTTAAACCCTTAACAAATATATTTAAACCTTGAACAAATTATTTATACCCTTAACAAATACATATATTTAAACTGTTAACGAATGAGTTTCAATTGTTAATAAAAAGACTTAAACCTTTAGCAAATATATTTAAACTCTTAACAAATTTATTTATTTGAATTCAAATTTATACTTTAAAATATTTTATTTCAACTTACCCACGTTGATGCCCTGAGCGATAATGCTAGCGGACAAAACAAAAACATCATTAAGTTCTGATGTTACGTAGTCAAAAACACAACTATTAAATACGTTGATCACAGATTTTTGGTATTTGGCCAAACTTTCATGGATTCGACCAACATTTTGCAATTATAGAAAAAGATGACTGGTGTACCATTGAATCGAAATCCCCAGCAGGAAATTTACGGTAGTTAGGTTAAAGCAAGGGGACCATAAGTCAATTCAACCAATTACAGTGCATATGAAGGATAACATATGAGGAATACGACAAGTACAGAGGCTGCATTTTGAGGTCTGCTCCTCTCTCATTATTCTATAAAGAAACTGTCAATGCAGATATGTCAGTTGAACCGATTTATATGAAAAAAAAACACCTGGCAGAGTAGCCCATATTGAACTGACTCCACTGTATGAAAGGGCTATAAAAATTAAATTATCTAAGTACAAGAATTTAATGAATGTCCTTCCATTTATACCTCTAATCTACCACCAATTCTTCAAGTCCCTTCCACATTAGTTGGACGGTAAGACGAGAAAACAGGGCGGTCTAGTAGGGAACCCAATAAGGACATAGTAACGAACTAGAAGGAGAAATGGAAGGGGGTCGATCAGTGAAACTGATAATATCTTAGAGTCTGACTAGAATGATGGAGTAGATCTGGAGGAAATAATTTTCTGTGAAATCTGATGCGATTGGGCCAGACTTCCTCCCACCACGCCTAATAAAAACACTGTTATTTGTAATTGATAAATATATACTTCATATTTTGAATACCTGCCTAACGTCATCCACTTTTCCCAGTATTTGGAAGATTGCTATTATTCTTCCGATCCCGAAGATGGCTAATGTTAGATCACCTAGTGACTTTCGCCCCATAAGCATCTTATCCTTTCTATCGAAGGTGCTCGAAAAACTCGTATATAATCAGATCCTCGGTTGGGTGGAAGTGAACAGATCTCTCACTCCTTGGCAATCTGGATTTCGCGCTTTTCGCAGCTGCGAAACTGCAGTATTGAATGTTACTACAGACATCAGGGCTGACTTGAATAATAATGATTTTGGCATCTTATTTAGTACTCTTGGACTTCCCTAAGGCCTTCGATAGTGTTGACCATGTAGCCTTCTACTTCATAATTAGCCTACAATTACAAATTTTGTGAATCAGCTATCTCCTTCGTTAGGGCTTTTATCAATGGTCGTTCCCAGCAGGTTAAGGTTGGTGATGAATTTTCATATACTTTGCCTGTATTATGTGGTGTTCCGCAGGGCTCCGTGATTGACTCATTATTATTTAGCCTTTTTATTACTGGCCTTCCTATGGTAGTAGAGAATGTGAAGGTACACATGTATGCCGACAATGCGCAGATCTATCTAAGCAAGCCTATTGGACTGCTTGAGGATGGTGGTCGATTCTCAATAGACTTCAGCTTAATCCTGCTTTCTACAACAGAACTTTAAACGTCATCAATATACCTTGAATAGTTTTGCTATCCAGGTGGCCAGAAGGGTTACTAATCTGGAAATTGCTCTAAGCTCACGCATGATGTGCTGCGACAATGTTAGTATGATTCTCAATAAGGTTTATGCGGAGTTGAGAAGATTATGGCTCTCGGCGAGTATTCTGGGAACAAATATGAGATTAAAATTAGTAATTATACTGATATTGCCCTATTTCACATTTGGAAGTCATGTGTTTCCCAGCTTGGATAGTGAGTGATAGGCGTAGGATGGAGGTGGCTTTCAATGATTGCGTGCGATTTGTTTATGGCTTACGAAGATTTGACTATGTTTCCCCGTTTGCTAACACGTTACCTGGTTGTTCTTTGAATACGTATCTTAAGCCGGGAACGATTCTTCTTCTCTTCATGGTATTAAAGAACAACTGGCCGGAATATCTTTTTTTTCCAAGCTCTCTTCATCGCCACATACTCATAATATTGTAATTCCAAAATTCAGTAAATTGATTATGGAACGTTCATTCCCTGTTCAGGCTACCAGTCTTTGGAATAGTCTACCCGTTAATGTTCAAATGACCAAAACGGTCAATGCATTTCCGACTCTC
The DNA here is from genome assembly GCA_963930735.1 of Dioctria linearis. Lineage (NCBI taxonomy): Eukaryota > Metazoa > Arthropoda > Insecta > Diptera > Asilidae > Dioctria > Dioctria linearis. The sequence goes on along the minus strand of OZ005743.1, from coordinate 118,974,780 downwards.
ATTAAAGCTCACATTTAACATCATTACTACGTAGGTATATATTTTATATCCTTTGGCTGATATTCTGTCGCGCGGTGAGTGCATTCTTGTAAATAATTGTTACTTAGCTACATATGATTTGTTTTGATTTTTATTTTTTAGTTTCTTTTATTAGTGTTTAAATGTTAACTCATTAATTTTATTTATTTCTTCTTTTTTTCCTTTGCGCTTAATATAATTTGAATTCGTTCAATATAGTTGTACTAGTAAACGATTGTAATCTTGTGTACATATGCCACAATTAAATATATTATTATTAACTCTTTTTAAAAAAGATCCAAATAAGGATAAAAAGAGCTTTGCCCGAGCATTGCATAGCCTTGGAACAAGCAACATAAAACACGTAAATAGACAGGATCCTTAGCCAATGATGCAGAAAGCACATTAGTAAGATACTAAAGTGCCACGGTGGATAAACTACCCTCATACAATTATGGAGAATAGTGCACCATCTTATTGTACAGCGCTTCGCCAACCATCGGCACTTGCTGTATGTGTCCTAGATATATCTAGAGATGGGTACGGTAAGGGCATAAGGCATGACACTTAGCACTACTAATTTTTTAAAAAAAAAATTTTAATTTTTTTTAAAAAGAGGCATTTGGGTTTCCGGCCAAGTGGCTCGATATCGTCGGGAAACTGTACAGAGATTCAGCGATTCTTATTAAGCATCAAGGACAAGCTCTGGCTCCTATCTCGTTTCATCGAGGTATCAGACAGGGCTGTCCATTGTCAGGTATGATTTATGATCTTTCGTTGGAGCCGTTGCTGGTGAATCTTAAGTGGAATGCTCTACGGTACACACAATTCGCGTCGATCCCAATCAGGTTTAATTCTGAATTAATAGATTCAGTGTTCAGTAATGCTCAAGGTTTTAAAGCTGACACGCATCCACTGACAGTTCTCGGAGATATTATTGATATCTCTGGAAACTGTCGAATAAACACTAATACTTCACAACTACATGACCTGGCTGCTTCTGCGCGGGAGAGATTTCGCCAACTTCGGACCAGTGACCCTGACACTAAGTTGGAAGATGCTTTCGTTCTGAACAAACCACCTCACACACCTTTCAGCACACTTACAACACGTGTGCTCCGTGACGTGCTTATATCAATAAGACCTCCGGAGTATACAGGATACAACAGATGGCGAACCCACCTCGGGGTGAATATGGGCGTGATGGGAGGGATAACTTGCGGAGTAGTCTACAGTTATCCTTCTAGTTACAAAGATGCTGATGTAGCATTCAAATTGCTGCATCACAGTCTTGTGCATCCTAATCAGTTGTCACATATTGACCGGCGAGCTCAGAGGACTTGCACAGTTTGTGCTCGTGAAAGTACCCTATTTCACAGGTTCTTCGATTGCCCGGCTTTGCAAGATCTAATGGAGCTCGTGCGCGGTATGTGTCAGTTGATGCACCCGAATTTCGGCATTACTAGGACATCGTTTCTATGGGGACCAAAGGTTTGTAGTCGAGTGAATTGTTTGATTAGCTTTGTGTTAACACTGGCCAAATCTACAATTCACTTGTACTGCATGAGAGTCGAAGTTGGGAATCAGAACACCACGCACAAGCACTAAAGCGCCACTTCGTTGACAGATTGAAGAGACGTTTACGTCTTGAATATCTGGCAACGAACGCAGACACATTCAACTGCACATGGCAACCACTATCGTCGGTGCAGGATGGAGCTCTTGTCTTTCACTGGTGATAACAGGTCATAGCATTTGTAACACGAGTCCACGGGAGGACAAACACTCTGTTAGAGATGCCAAGCTGGAGGGATGATGAGGGCAGTTTGTAGAGGTCTATGATACTACAGGCTGCCCTCGCGGCACTCTATAACGGTATCGCGTAAATTTTTCGTTCGTTCGACTTCTTATTTTAATTCGGTTTCGGCCTCGGTTCTAAATTACTAAATTTTATGTTGGAAATTCGCTCGTCTAGGTCATTATTTTTATTAGATTATTTCGGAATTTTGGAACTGCTTGGAACTGCCACTTACCTAATTGTCCAAATTGGGACTGGTTTTAAATTTTTGGTAATAATTTAGATCTTTTTCAAAATTCTTGTGACCGTTTGTTTTACTTTTTGTGTCATTTTGTATTAGTTTTGCGTCATTTGTTTAGTTTAATTGTTTTACTTGTCCTTATTGACTTTTACAACTTTAGTTTAGCTATTGCCTTTTTTACCCTATGTACAGCTTTTTGCCGCCTACTTTTAAGGAATTTTAAAAAGAGCCAAAAAGCCACCAAATAAAGATCATATACACATAAAAAAAATTATTAACTTTCTTGATAATAAGAAAATGAGAAGATGAAGATTTTACACACAGAATAGAATAGAATAGAAGAGCATTTATTAAAAAACCTCGGCTTACGCTACGTCACAAACGTTAAGTACATCGAGTTTGAAATAGATAACAGTATTATATCGAATGAGAACAAAAGCTTAGAAAAACAACAAAAGTGCAACGAACAAACTCATTGCAGTAGAAATTATCAAGTAATAGAGGTAATAAAGAGATAACAAAATCAGATTGCATAAAGTAACATTAATTTATAAAGTATGTATACAATTATTACAGCAACTAAATAATGTATAAAATGTTATATACAAAGGTATTAAATAATAGATTATAGAGTTATAAAAATAACGATAAATCAGAGCAGGGTGTCCCAATAAAATTCTACACTTCTCCTCTTTTACCCCATCCATCTCTTTTCCTTTTTATCTTTTTTCCTCTTCTCTTCTCTCCATCCTCATTTCTTCTCCTTTTAAGAACGAGCGTTGAGGGTTAATAGTGAATTTACCAGATTGAGAAGAGCAACCTGCGTGGGAAGCAGGTGATGAATCATATTTTGTTGAGAAGCTGGTGTCAAGAGTTGTTGCCCTAAAGCGAGCGTGAATCGATCGAATTGGAAATTGGAAGAGACGTCTGCAGACTGCCTGTATATATATGTTTTCCTGTGTCTAGTTGAGACACGCAGAATAAAGTTGGCTCGTTTAAGTTTCAGGGCTAGGTGGAGAAGTTCAAGCTCATCCGTGTCCAAATCTTCGTTAACAAAGACTCTTTCATCAGAGCTGCCGGGAATAATGGAGTCAAGTGTAATTGGCTGCGAACGAAGTTGCTTGATGTAAGCCTGAAAGAACGCGGCACAGTCTTCTTCCTTGAAGAAACGAATAAAGCCTTTAGGTTTCCTGAGTTGGGGTTGCAAGGACGATGGGGGGCGTCTGAAGGGATCCGCCTTCTCAATGGTTTGGTGGAAGCACTGGTGAAGACCCACACTGATGCATAAAGCAGGCAGCAGATGCTCACAAGTGCTAAAACTAGCTTCAGGAATATTACTGAGAATTAATGTGCGCCTCTTAGTACTAATCCGAGAGTAAGATTTGAGTATTTCAACGTCTTTACTAATCCTCAAGATAGCGTGTGATTTGATGTGATCAAGATCTTTGCTAAGCTTCACGATTTCAGAGTGGAGTGAAAGGATACCACTGGACACCGAATCAATCTTTGTATTTAGCTCGACAAGTGATGTCTGTGAGAAAATGCCAGTCTTGCTATTCTTGCCTGGGACAACCGGGGCCACAGAGTCACAATTTAGGTGAGATTTAGCCGTATTAAGGCAGACCGTGCAAATCCAGTTGACACTCTTGTTTTGGTAAACAGTTAAATAATCTACCACAGAGATATTGACACAGACCGAGTGAAACATACTCGAACAAGCATCACAGGTTATCCAGGCGACAGTCTTCTCATTGCCAACCTTAATCGGCTCGACCTCAGCGCATACACCACAACAAAAATCACTAAGGCCGGCGGCAGCCTTGGCTTTAGCCTTAAGTAATTTTTTTCGTTTTGAAACAACTTTTTTCTTATGTTGTTTAGTAGTTTCGTTAGATGATGTGTGTTCTTCATTTTTTTTTCCTCCAACAAACATACATCTTCTTCTAGTGATGATTCTAAAGCAACTAATTCATCATCATCTGTCAGGACCTCTTCGTCGGATATTGTTTCATCTTCAAGAAGAACTGTTTGCAGCCGTTCTTGTAATTCAGTTTTATTCCCGACTGTGAAAAAGCCACGAAGTTTTAACTCCCTCCTTAAGTCAGCAACCTTCATTTTCAACACATCTGTTTCAGACATGATTTCTGCTTCAACAGAATCAATAGATTAAAATTTTTATCAAAGTAAGTTGTTTTGATATATAATTTTTCTTATTTTACATCCTCTTCTGGTGCAATGCTATTCCCAAGAAAATTGTGAACATAATTTTGAAGAACAGATTAGTTGTGCTGTTGTACAAACATCACACTAATATTACACATATATGTTCTTGCTAAAGTTTTTTTGACAGAGTTTTAGCAAATGCGGACAATCAAATTATCAAATTAAAAAAGAGAAAAAAGAAAAACAAATTTAAATTAAATTAATTTCACAGAATCAAACATGTTCATGACTTTTTCTGAATATAAAAACAACTTTAAAGTTTGAACTATATTTTGCTTTGGATTTTTTTTCCTTTTGGACTTTTTTAAATAACTAATTTATTAAAATGGGTATAAATAATTGCAAGGTAATAAATTATTACCTTTTTATTAAACCAAAAACTATCAAACATTATTTTCACCTTAACAAAAAGTTATTAAGATATCCAGCTTATTTTTAGTATAATTACATAAAATTAAGACTTTACGCAGAATTTAGGATATCCAATTCACTTTTCAAAAATGTGAAAAGTGTACTTGTACCCCTCTGCTTTTGTGCCCCCCCCATTTTCCTATTCGATTCGTTATCTGTATATTTACTTATTTGTGTTATTGTTAAATTAATTCAATTATTTAATTATACTTAGGTACATCATCTTTTAAAAATACCATTTCAGTTTTGAAGGCTATTCAATTGTTGAATCATAGTCGCTTATATGATTGAACTACTTAAATACAAAATTCTATCTGCACATAATTAACACAAATTAAACTAGTACCTGTATGTATACAAATACCTTATCGTCATATAGTTAGACTTATTAATAGAGAGGATTACAAATTATTAATGTGGTTTTAGACTCCCACAATCGATTTAAGTACGAATCAACAGTTTTTAATTTTTGTTTTTCTTAATCACTTTAAAGGTTTCTATTTAAAAACAAAATTACTGAAATCCCTGACGGATCCTTTTCAAATTTGCCTATGCTGAAGCGTTTAAGACTAGACAACAATCCGATTGAATGTGACTGTGGAGTGTTCTCCATTCTTAAAGAGCACAAAAACACTCAAAGCCAAGCAATTGTGGTGCTGACATGTTCCTCGCCACCAAATCTACTTCGAAAATCCTTCGAAAATCTTCAAGAAGGAGATTTTCATTGCAGTAATTTGTCAAATAATATATATATTTTAACTATATAGCCCTTAAGTGTTAAACAAATATATCTATATATATATAATTTCAGAGAAACCAAGAATAATGCAGGAACCAAGTGATGTTGAAACAGCTCAAGGCGAAAACGTTGAAATTCCTTGCCAAATTGATGGTGACCCACAACCCGATGTTATATGGATGCAAAATTCAAATGAAATTTCGTTAGATAATTCGCGAATGCATGTCCTATCGAATGGAGCATTGAAAATCATTCATGTAACAGAAGCGGATGTCGGCATGTATGAATGTATGGGTAGAAATTCAGTTGGAGAAGTTAAATCTCGTCCTGTTCGGATGGTAGTTAATCATGATAGCAGCAGCTCGAATGGACGGTTAGAAAGACCAAGATTTATACTTCCCCCAAGTGATGTGACTGTATCCACGGATGAGGCAATTATTCTAAATTGCATAGCCTCTGGAATACCAACTCCTCAAATTTATTGGTACTTTAATGGACGTCAGTTGTCCCAATCTACGGACCGGACCAGGATTCATTCTAATGGTACCCTCGTTATACCGTATTCCAGTGAGAGAAATGGAGGAACATATAAGTGTGAGGCTAGTAATCACCTGGGAAGCATTCATACATCTGCACGGGTTCAAGTTAATGGTAAGTTTTAACCTATTTTCAGATATCTATATATATAGGAAATACATTTCTTTGTCGAAAGCTTCCACAAATGGAACAAATCACGGAACTGGTAAGTCATATATGACTAGAAAGTTTTTCAACTCAACTCATTCCACATCCCCTCGGCATGTATAGAGTACATATAGAGAACATCAATTCTAATTTATTATCTCGTATACTTTCCTCCCTTTCTATTTGAGTTAATTCCAATAAATAAACCTTGTAGACTTGCAGACAGTTAGTCGGCGCCTATACAACAGCTATCACATAATCAATTGTCTGTTACAGAACTTCCTGAAATTATTTTGGCTCCTCAAAGTCAAACTGTCAAGAGCGGAACAACGTTGATACTGGAGTGTGATGCGGACGGAGATCCACAGCCAAGGATTCATTGGAAACGTAATGGAACAGCGCTGACAACGGCGCCGTCGGCAACAAATCGAATTACGTTACAAAATGAAAACACCGAGCTTCAAATTGAACATGTCAAGGAATCGGACTCAGGTAAGATATTGATTTCCATTAATGAGGTGAACCAGAGGCACAGCAGAACCATGTGTGGGCGGGTTTCCCATATATGTATGTACATCATATTATAGTATATAGGTACATGTTAGCTATAATCAATTCAGTTTTACAATGGGAAACCCCAAGGCGACAGGAAGGTGAAAGCAAACATATGTCCTGGTGGGATATTGAACGTGGCGCCGACCGTGACAGGATGGAATTGGTTTGATAATCTTTTTCAATTTCCCCTTCTCGTTTATTGTGTCACATAATGTTACCAGTGAATGATCACCCAAACATATATAAATGCTTAATGGTCCATAAAACTAACAAGTTGGGATAACTAGCAAATAATGCTTCCACCCTATACGTGAAGGGTAAGAGTACTGTTGTACACCTCTTGTACAACCATAATGGAACACCGTGGCCGGTACACACGCTTGTGTTAATGTGAAAAAAATTGTTAAACGTTTTTGAATTTTATTCAAATATGATGCTTTCGCCATTGCCACATCACAGTAACTCTTCCATAAAAGTAAGCACATGCAATAAATGGAGGGCATTAGTCAAATTAATGGGCGCTGGAGGTTAGTAAAGCCTAAGTATTTTAAGGAGTAATGGCACGATAACATGATACTGAGAATCATAAGTCTATAGTATAAATTTATAGCGAGTCCCAGTTCATATTTCTAGCAAATTTGAATTAATTCTTGTTTTTAATTCTATTTTCGTACCTTAAATAAGAACTAACTTACCACTTTTTGATGGACCATTCCTTATGGATGTTGTTGATTTCAGGTCATTTATTAGCAAGTCTTTTACAATTTGTTTACATTGGCCTTCCTCCCGCGTAGCTGTGTAATTAGTGAGTTAAATTAGGACATGAAAATATTCGAGCTGTGCTTTTTTATGATTTTACAGCTGTACGTAACATGCTATTTGAGGAGAACCAGTGGAACTAAACTAATAGGGATATCAAGTCATATCCATGCCCTGAATAAATAACAATCCTACATTAACATTTGACCGGCTGATCATCTGACATGTTACTCCAGATAAATTTCGACTTGTTTTAACGATCACTCTACGAGAGATACATATGTATTATTCTTGTGTATAGAACTATAGTGATTGCAAAACCCAATTTGACTTAGTACCTTGTTGTGTTGTAGAGGTTCTACTACTGCAGAGCAGACGTGACAGACGTAAACCAGCAATGCCTCGATCCAATATAAAATCAGCGATATCTGGACCTGGGGCTGGATTCTGTAACTCGGTGTGGGAGTTTGTGAGATGAGAGTTTTCGTTTTCTCCGATTAAAACTCCCTAATACCGTCGACAGACGACCAAAAATAATTTCCAATTATGTAATTGAAAATTATTTTTAATTTCCAATTAAATATATGGTGACAGACGATTTTGACATTAAATCAAATTTTGTTTGCAATATTTAGACAGCAAGCAACTGCAATGATTTACTAGGTGATATAACAGTTCTTTAAATAGACGTAAGAAGTTAAAAAGACGTATTTATAATAGTGCACGAAAATTTAAAGCAAATAAAAGACCTATATTATTATTTGCAGCAGTGTGCGGCGATATTCGGTTATAAAAAGGAGAAGCTTTATCACAGTTTTCCTTTTCTTCAAAACATTTGTTCTTAAACGTTGCAATTTGTCATAAAAGCCACAAACAGCTGCGTCTAAAAGCTGTAACTGTTAGTTTACATAATCACCACTACGTGTTTTTAGTGGCGCTTTGGAGATAATCCTCAAAAACCAAACTCAATTATGTCAATGTCAAGATGTGGCCATTGTGTATTTACATTGTGGGATAATTAAAAGCTCAGGGATGTTTTTGTAAACATAGCCAGGATATGAAGTGAATCCATAATTCAATTTGAAAAACCTAGGTAGGTACCTTCACAAAACACAACAAATCCAGCCAATACTGTCAGTTCAGAAATATTCTTCTTACTTCTCCACAACTAACACAGGCAAGAGTTTTGTCGAGTGGAATAGAGAGCTTGGTAATTCTAAATACAAATTCCCCGAGTTACAGAATTCCCAGTGGAGAGTTAAGTCTCAAAAGAACTCTCACCTCCACAACTACAAAGTAAATCCGGCCCTGATGTAGGGAAAGCAGCAATTTTTTCTTAGAAATTTACTGGCATATTTTTCCTTGGAATTGTTATACTTTGGAAGTATGATAGTCCGGGCTGTCAAGTGCGTGTAATGTCATACGAATCGATTCTTAAAACGGGAAGAATAAAGTGATAATATTTATGTAAATTTATTCCACTGGATCCATTGAAAATGTTGCAATAAATATTATATCAGTTTCTCACCATATATATACATTCAATTCGTTAGTTTAAACCTCATTTCAAGGAAATCAGTTCGGATCAAAACAAAGTGCCACGAAAGTTTTGTCGGTAAAAAAATGCAAAATAAGATTGAAATACCAATAATTTGCACTCTTAATTGATTACTTAAAGTCTTTTTATTATTTCTATAGTGAAATTAGTTAGTGGTAATGGTAATTTTCTCAAATAGAAGGTAAATTTTCAATGCATCATAACGAAGTGTAAAAAGTGGGGTTAGTGGTAAATTAAAACGTGGGATACAATTCTAATTATCTTCCTTCAATTTTCAATTTATCTTTATGTTTAGAAAATAAAATGGTACTTATTTTAACATTTTAAATGGATCCAGTAGAATAAGTTTACATAAATATTAAACTTTATATTTATCACTTTTTAAGAAACGCGTCATGCGAATCGACTAACACAAAAAATGGCGAATATATGGTTCCGGATAGTCATTTCTTATTAGTCTGTATACCGTGGTTCAAAATGGTACAAGCGGAGTCATCTAATATTATAACAAGGAAGCATTTTCGCAATCACTAGATACTTCTATACACAAGGGTATTATCACAGATAAGTAATACCCAGATTTGGAAACCAATGCTAAAAATCTGCTTCTCATGAGCCAGCCATAATGTATATATCAACCAGCCTTAGCTTTTAACAAAGGCAAAATCTCTGAACATTAACCAGCCTCCATAGTCTAGTCGAATGATTTGGTTTCAACTTGCGCTTAAAAAATAACAAGAAATTGTGAAAACTATAGGAAGTTTTGTCAATATATGCAAAAGGTTTAGCAAAGAATTTAACCAAAAATAATGTACGAAAAACCTTGAAGATGTCACTACCTACGGGGCATGAACTAACTATCCTATCTCCTTCAATATCTGGGTATTACTTATCTGTGGTATTATCTAAGTGGTTGACCGCGTATATAACATGCTCATCGACCACATCCAGATGTTTTGGGTCGTTACTATTCCATAGCACCATTATATTGAAATCAGTTTATATTTCCTTGAAAATATTAAGTGATCATCAATAACTGCTCAGCTTTACAAAAATGTCTATCTCTCATCATCTTACCGCGACAAATATTTCATCTCAGGCGGTTTCCCCTCGGTAATTCAGACCACTGTTTAATTATGGCTCAATTTACCACCACAAACCTGTACCTCCCTACTTCTCCACCTACAAGTACGTTTCTCTGGCACTATGCTGATGGTGAAAGTCTCAATCAGTATCTTAGAGAAATTGACTGGTCTGTCTATTTGACTTCAAGGGACGTTGACTAATTCACATTAGAACTTAGTAACATTCAAAGTCTTGGCATGTGTGAGTACATTCCGTATTCCCACAGGAGATATTAACAACAAATTCGCTCTTGGTTTAACAATAAGTGCAACCAAGCAATAACAGCAAAAGTGTCTGATTTTCGCGCATATTCAGAGACAACAATTTCTTTTTAACGAAAATGTTAGATAAAGAAGCCGCAAGGCAGCAAAGGTTTCTGGTCCCTGATTAAAACTATCAGGAACAACTTCAGCAGTTCCTATATACCTTCCGTGGCTGTTGACTCCCTGGATAAGGCTAATATTTTGGCTGCTCGATACGTTTCAAATTCTCGTCTTCCACCCACTTCACAAACACCTGTTTTGCATCCCCTGTGTGGATGTGTACAATAGCCGATACACATCCGTACGAGGGATGTATTCAGGGTCCTTAGGGAGATCAACATCTCCAAGGCCGCAGCCTTGACTAATGCCCTACACACAGCGTTTTTAATGATGAAATAACTAACGACTCATTAGCCATTTCTTTAATTATTTATGTCAAACTGGTTTTGATTTACTTATGACATTAAAAAAGCGATATGGATCGAATCAACGCTATAAAGTATGTTTTTATTTATTTTTATTTATTTTTGTTTTATTTTATTTAAAGATTGGAAATGAAACAAAAACATTTTATTAAAAAATATTTTGCCATAATTACTTTCACATACATTTCTTCTTCTTATTTTTCAAATGGGCAGATGCACAGCTGGACCTTCAGATTTGAATTATAGGTATAATGAAGGAGAAAAAACACTTCATTAGTGTACTTCATTATGATCTGATTTTCGAGCCATAATGACGTATACTATGTGACACACTTCATTTTAATGAATAATTAGTACTAATGATTTATTAGATCGTGTTGTGGGTCTAGGCTATAACATGAATAAATATCTTTGACAATTTCTCAAAATGCCTGTTTTTGATATGAAACAAATGACTTTTACTTCATTCTCATATTGGTATAATTGCAGCTTCGACAAAAAAATTAGAAATTTGCCTAATATCAGCTACAGCTTCATTTGCAGCTATACATACATGGTGTAGCTTGAAGTTCTCTACATATATCGCAGTTTCTACGGTATGCCATATGTGCAAACTAAAATTTGTAGATTGGAGTTTGCATTTTGTAGCTCGTAGCTCTCTATCTACATCAGTGATGCCAGGCCGGCATTTTTTTGCTATTTTAGCACATTTCTGCCACGATTAGCATAATTTGAAAAGTAAACAATGGCGGAAATTTTTTCACACATTTAATTATAAATGGCATAACTTTAGCATATTTTCTTTCTCATATTGTTTTTGTATCCATTCCATTAATGCAGTGAACTCCTTGGGAAATTAACATTATCAAATTCAATAACCGTAATTCTAATGCCTAGTGTTATCTAGCGATTAAGAATAGATTATGTTGAAATGTCAAATTCATTTGTGTTGTGGACCAAGTGGAATGAAATTGGAACTTTAGTCAAATTCATTGAATTTACAGAGGATAATCGTTTTTGAAACTTGTGTAAAAATGAGCATTTTAACCAAGTAACCCCTAAAAATGATGCGAAAAAATATTTCGCCAAACGTAATATGTCGCCTTCTGTCGCTAAACAAAGTCTGCAAAATGTCGCCAAATTTTTAATCGAAAATTATAAATTCGCCAATAGGAAATATCGACCACAAAAACGACTGACTACCTTCATTTAAAATGTCGCCAATCTTTAGTGTTATATGAAGCAATTAAAACTTGTCTAATTTTGAAAAATGAAGATTTTTTAGATTAAAAAAAAAACAAATTGGAATTTAATTCATATTATTAATGAAAAAGTTTTAAGTTTATGCTAATCTAAAACAAAACAACTTTTATTCTTTTTTTGTTTTTCTACTAAATACCTATCTCTTCTATTTTTTATAACTTCTTCCTCCTGAACTTTTTCAACTTTTGTTTTTACTGGTAAGTACTTATACATATAAGTATTCTATTAATTTATACAATCCATATTGCTTTTCCAACAATGATTTGAAATCTCCGATGCCAAGCTTCCACGTTATTTTGTGTCTTGAGAAAATTACAAGCAAGTAGATCGGATATTGACCAAAAAACTGGTGAATATAATAAGTGAACACAATTTCAACGTTCTAGATTGCGATCTTTTTCTGGATGATCCGCAAATATAATTCTTCTCAAACCATGTTATTCCATTTGTAGAATAAGCAAGTTTCATTAATAACATCGAAAACAGTTAAGTAAATGTCGACAACTGTTATCGGCATTTTGAAAAAGACATTTTGGTAGGCGACAGTTTTAAAGGCGACATTTTGGTATGCGACAGTTTTAAAGGCGACATATCATAACAAACCCAAGTATTTTAGTATTTATCTCTCTGATATATCTAATATGATAATTGGAAGAAAATCCCCTATCTCTACTTCATTATCTCTAATAATTATTTTAAACTCTAGGTGGCTGGATAAAAATAACAGTTTGAATAAATCACCAGAAATTGGTGATGGTGAGCTTCAGAACAATTTATCAGAAGCTGTCGATAAATATATTATTTCTATAATCGTGAATTCGAATTCCAAACCGCACAAGTAAAAATTTATACATTCAAAGTTGCAATTTACAAATTACAATTTACAATTTTTTTTTCATTAGTGCTTTAATCGCAGCCCCTGGGAAGAATAAGCGAAACAAATGTAAATTGATTGGATACAGGACCTTATACCCCTTCTCCTGTAGGCAATTCGAAAAACTTCGATAGAGAAAGTGTATTGGGATTTATGGTTTTAATAGAAGTTTATTGCATTATTCTCTTTTCCGTTCTAGTCTTTTATAGTGTTCTGAATTCAGAATGCAGTTGCATGTAATGTTAAAGGTTTTACATATAAAAAAAAATAAACATTTTTAAGGGTGTGACCTTTGCATCGATCTTGACTGTATATTTATATTTGTTCAGGTAAATAGTTTACTAACGAAGGTAGGTCCCTAGTAGAAATTGCTTATAGTTTTACCTTGTCTTTTGCCCCGCATGGGACAGTTATTATGTAAGTAAACCAATACTAATCTTACTGAAAAGCATCAAGGTGTTTGCAATTCATGAAGAAACATATAGAAAATTAAGTCTCGATGAGCCTCCTGATGAGCATTCATTAAATCTTATCGAAGGGCTCATTGCATATCATCAAACTGCTCCATATATACTAAACAAGCAATAAAAAAATATTTATTCTTGTCATCACCGTGTCAGATGATATTTATACTAGGAAAATTTGAATTGATTTTTGTGATTTATTTATTTATTTATTTAAGAAAGACTTCCGCCCATATACTAAGCAAGACGTTATGTCCATATCCTTACGCCTCAGCGTCGAATTCGGAAAAATATATGAAATCAATTGTAAAACCAGATTCTCATTTATGAACTCATCATGACACTCATTGCTATGCTCGTATATAAGCTCCTCGTGACACTCATTGACATTCTCATTAATAAGCTCATAGCTTCCCGGTTTTTATTCAAACGCGAATAAATTTCATCAGTACGTTCATCTGATTGCTCATGAGGAGCTCATTGATGAGCTCATCATGATATGTCTACCAGGGGTACTTTTCTAATAAATTGAAGTATATGTACAACATACGAGTATATAGCCATATGTATATAAATATATATATATTTTTTTAATATTTGAAATGACACAATTTAAAGAAAAATAAATTGCCGGCATTTTTTTAGCACATTTTCTTGAGAAAGGTACTTTTTAGCACAATTAAAATACGAAAATAGCACATTTTTCAGAAGGCTTTCTGACAACACTGAGATCTATGTTGGGCCTAAGCTGTATATTTCCAGTATAACCAACATATGACCATTGGGGATGTTTGCTTGCTACATATGTTTAGACATCAAGCAGGATTACTTTCATCTGCGACTAATGCATATGTAATAAATCTGATTCCTCGTGTAGCCATCCGGAGATTCCCATGCGCACTTGTGAATATTTTTATGGAGGAAGAATATTTCACCAATTATTATGTTATGCCCCTGATCCTGATATGTCTCTATAAATAATTCTCCGTTACTGGTTTTGTTGCCCATTGCATGATTCCCTAGTGCATTGTTTTGCTGACTGGTGTCTGATGATCTTGGGTTTGTGTTAAACTTATACGCATCAAAATATTGGTGCCATCACTGCCGACAGCTGAGAGTAGAATTCATTCTTCACCTGCTGGGGACTGTAGCACTATGGGTTTGCTCGAGATCACCCGGTGTACATAAGTCGGAGGTTGTATGACAAAACTAATAAATCGGCGTGTAAATGTTAGACGCCTGATGGCTGAAAGCACTGGGCGCCCGGTGTAGTGAAGGAAAGTCTTCCAATGTTTATGCACAATAGTTGTGTAATGATGCCCTTACTCGATCATTATACTCCGCACCTTACAGAGACCACTTAATGAGAACATCGCACCACATTCCCACTGTAGGAGATGTTTAATGCCTTTGCTTCCAGAGTCTATTCACCATCCAGCAGTTCATGTTATATTTTGTTTTTTTTTTTGAATGTATCTTATTCTGACGATTACTATTTTAATTTTGTTAAGGCTGAATATTCTAGAATCGACTTTTGGCTGTCTAGTCGTGACTGGAGTAACATATGTATTTGACGAACGAGATATCGATAATGCTATTAAGCTATTTTACGACTCTATATTTCTTTGTTTTGTTCAGAATGTACCAATTTCTAGATCTAGGAATAAAAGTCTGAATCAGCATGGCTTAATGGTTCAATACGCCATTATTGCAATTATTGCCAATCTGTTTGCTGATTTTTTTGAATCTGCCTTTACTGATTCCAACTGTGATATTAGTTGTAGCGATTTTACTCACTTGACGATGCTTCCTTCGACTTCTTTTGAGTTAAAGGATCTTGTTTTTGACGATGCCATAATTTCGAAACATATTTCGAATTTGGCAGATAGCTTTTTGCCTGGCCCTGATGGCATCCCATCTTCTAAGTTATGGAAACACTCCATAATTTTTCCACATCATAAAAAGGGGAACAGAATTGACATATCTAATTATAGACCAGTTGCCCATCTTTCAGCTATTCCCAAAATATTTGAGGCTATTGTCTGTAATACTCTCTATTTCCACTCTAAACCGTTCATAGGTAGTTTCCAGCATGGTTTTACTAAGGGGAAGTCAACAACTACCAACCTATTGGAGTTTTATAATCATTGTATGTCTGCCATTAATACAGGAAAACAAGTTGACTGCATCTATACTGACTTTAGTAAAGCATTCGACAAGATTAACGACGAGATACTTTTACATAAGCTTACTTTGCTGGGTTTCCCTTGTCGGTTTCTTCTATGGTTAAACTCCTATCTGTCTAACCGTACCCAGCAAGTCTCTTTTCGTGGTATGCTATCCAGGAACATCCTTAATATCTCTGGAGTACCCCAGGGTAGCCATCTTGGTCCTCTTTTGTTTGTCATTTACTCATACCAAAATTCTTTGTTATGCTGACGATGTCAAGCTTTTCCGAACTATCTCGAATGCCGATGACTATGCTCTAATTAACTCTGACTTGAACACCTTCTACTCTTGGTGTTCTAACAATTTTCTTTCTTTGAATATTGATAAGTGTTTTGTTTTGTCTTATTATCGTAAGTGTAGTCCTTTGTATCTGAATTACTTCATCAATGGAAGCTTATTGTCCAGACTTCACAGCACCAAGGATCTGGGGGTTATTTTTGAAAACCAGATTTCCAATATTGTCAATAGGGCTAACACTGCTTTGGGCTTTGTTAAGAGCTGGTCCCGGGAGTTTAATGACCCTTTTGTAACCAAGACCCTCTATTCCGCTTTTGTTAGGCCGATCTTGAAGTATGCCAGTCCTGTTTGGACACCATTTTGTTCTGTCCATATTAATCGGATTGAAGCAGTCCAACGCAGATTTATTAAATTTGCTCTTCGTGACCTTCCCTGGAACGATCCTTTAGCCTTGCCTCCTTATGCTGATCGACTCAAGTTGCTCTCTATCGACACCCTTGAGAAGAGGCGTGATATTTCTAGGATCCTTTTTATTTTTGATTGCTTGCATGGTACAAGTAATTCCCCTGAGCTTCTTGGGCTCCTAAATTTCTCTGCTCCTTGTCGTTCCTTGAGAAACCATGACTTTTTTTGTTTGCCATTTTGTGATACAAATTACAGTTTTAATGAGCCTATTACGTCGATGTCTCGTTTTTTTAATGCTCATTGGCACGTACTGGACCTACATCTAACTAAAGCCCAAGTAAAGCGTCTCTTGAATGGTCAGCTTACCTAATGTAGCTTTTTTTTTTTTCTCTTCTTTTTCGTTTCTCTTTTTCTGTTCAATTTTATTTCTAGTCTGTATTTTTGTATTATGTTCTCTTTAATCTAATGCCTTTTCTCTTTTTTTTTTTATATATGTGCCTATTTTTAATTTATTTAAATGGGATCATTCTATATTGTACATTTTCTTGTTCTTTTAATTTTGTAGTAATCAGCTA
The DNA here is from genome assembly GCA_963930735.1 of Dioctria linearis. Taxonomy (NCBI): domain Eukaryota; kingdom Metazoa; phylum Arthropoda; class Insecta; order Diptera; family Asilidae; genus Dioctria; species Dioctria linearis. The sequence goes on along the minus strand of OZ005743.1, from coordinate 118,957,934 downwards.
TTTGAAGAAATTTGTAGAAATAAATAAATAAATAAATAAATAAATAAAGTCGCTATATCCCGATCTTGCACAATCTCCTTATAAAGGTGCCGGCTAAGACTAGTCGGTGGGCGTGGGAAGAATATCGGTGCTACAAAGCAATCCACGAATAATGAACTAAAATTTAAGCTTGGACCACAAGCAAGCTAAATCATCACGCCTAGTAGGTTGAGACACCGCAATTAATTCATGCTCAGTTCAGTCATAAATCACCTTAGCATAGTTCATGTACGAGGCAAGAAGGCAAACGACAATATCGGTATAGCACGGAATTCACGTTGTCATGTCTCACCAACCAAATAAAAAGGAATGCATTATATAATTTAATATGATAGTCTGTCTGGTCTTATTTTAGTTGCATCACTTTAAAATGTTATTTTTTACATTTACTTTTTGGAAAAATCTTTGTAGTCGCATTGCAATTCAGGTTGTTAATAATATTTAAATAGAAAGCTATAACCCTTAGTCTGTACGGTCCGAGTACATGCTTTTAGATAGAACACAATGACAACAACAAACTTGTAGTTGTAATTGATATCAGAGTGTTCACTAAGGAAATAACAATACAAAAGTATCTGCTTATTTCACTCTTACATGATGAGCACATTCAACAAGAAACTAAAATGTCGGACACGATTTTTTTACTTTTTGCCAAATAAATAGCCCTATGACACGTACGCTCTTACCTAATGCCTGGTATCGACTGGCTATGTGGCGAATATCAGGCATCAGCCCGCGCCTAACGAATTCTTTGTATGTACGCTCTTGTTTTCTGGCGCTTTTATTATACGAGGTATTAAAGGTGGCACTTCTTATCCACGACACTTTAAGCCCCGCCCTACCCTATAAATATATATAAAAATAAATTTTAATATGATTAAATCTAGGGACTCCCGGTGATCCCAAATGCACGTTTGCGATGCCGGCCTTGCTGCTTACGAAATTAACAATTTATTCAATCTTAAAAAAAAAAATTGAATTTTTGTTTGTAATTGCCCCCCCCGCAACCCCACGACGCTTAAGCTACAATTACATTTATAAGCTTCTTCTTTGTGACCACAAATTTAACTCTATATCTTACCCATATACATTCTTAACTATATCCTTTGTTTGTAATTCTAACTTGAGTTTGGCTAACCATTTCCTTAATGGGGCTTACACGGACCTTCACGGTCCATATAAAATTTTCCTTTCTTTATCTAAATGCTCTTTTACCTAATTCTTACTCCTTTATCATTTTGGTTCAATTAACTTCACTTAATTTCTTCTCTAAGTTTGAAAAAAAAAACAGTTTCTTTTGTTTTAATTCCTAGGCTAAGACTTTTTCCAGCTTGCTTTGTTTGCTGACCTGTACGCCTCGGATTCACTATCATAAAGAGCGAAACTCATAGAGGATTGAACGCCCTCCCGTTACCTAACTACATGTCTACTTGGTACTTATTCATTACATAAGTTCTTGTTGCCACGCGCCTTTAATCAAGCACTACGCTAATTTGTCCCTAGCGGCTATTGGATGGACCTATAATTTTCGACCATTTTTTTTAAATTCTTTTTTTTTTACTTTTCTACATGTGCAATATTGTTTTCCATTATTTTTTTGTACATTAATTATATATATACAGGGTGATTCAATTCAAGATACCTTCCGGTGTACCACGCGATTCCTGGAGGTAAGGTGATCAAAAAATTGTTCCACATACACCCCCCCCCCCCCCCCCCGAAACCAGCCTTTAGGAATTGTGGCCTGAAGATTTTGCCAATATTCGTGAACCCTGATGGGAATAAATGAGTATAACTTTTGAACCACCCTATATATTTTGGTTATTATTGCTTATTAAATAGCCAAGAATAGTAGCTGTCGAAAAGTGTATTCCTCTGTATTTGTTAATTAAGCATCTTTAAATTATTCTCAAATATTTCCAAAATTTTGATTTTTTTTACACACAAATTTCATAAATACCATTATTTATTTCAAAAACTTTCTTCCATGTAACCCAAATTTATTGCTCCTTATTAATGCCCCTACTACCCTCTATCACTGGAAAAAAACCGCATACCAATACGTGAATCAGTTTTAACACTGGAGGTTTATTGGCAGATTCAAGCCAGATCATAAAATTGCATTGAACCAATAATCACAGGTAGGTACGTAGGGTCTATTATGACTGGACCCACAATTGCGTTATAATATAATGGTTATAATTTTCTGATAATTTTTACTTTATTAATTTAAATTAACAAACCCTATAAAATATGCTGGTAGTGATGTCCTCCCTGGTCTATACATAAATGTGCCCTACGAAGTAATGAGTGTCTTACTCTAACAAGAAAAGGGGCGGGGGGGGGGGGGGGGGGTATGTGGAACAATTTTTTGATCAGCTTACCTCAAGGAATCGCGTGGTATACCGGAAGGTATCTTGATCTGAATCACTCTGTATATATATTTTTTTTTGTTTAAAGAACTACTAGTGACGCACTCTTAATTAATTACCTTACGAGAATTAGTTTAATATAAGCCACACAGATTCGGAAAAGCTTACTATCTTATCCGGGTATGGAACCTAAGATCCCCATAAAGTGTCATAATTAGAATTTAGAATTAGAATTATCATTTATTTATTTTGTACACAAGATATTATATCTTATATAAAAGTACATTAACAAAAGAAGGAAAAAGTAAGTATTGAGGCGTAAAAAAAGAGCATCTACATATATACTAAATCAACTACTATATCATGTGCTTCAAACTAAAATCAAACAATTAATAAACAAAAAACAAAGAAATGAGAAACCAAGCACATAAAGATAAAAAATAAAGTTAACAAATCAACATTACTAGTTTACATGCTAAAAGAATTAAAAATAAATAAATAGAAATACTCTAGAGGAATCAAACTTAAATAAAATACATTTAGACGAGCTAAAAATGAAGAAGGAGAAGGTAAACAAGTAAAAAATATAAACAATAAACAATAAGAATACAAAAAAACAAAGAATAATAAGAAAGTTTACACTACAAGAAGGCAAAACTATAAAAATTTTACAAAGTTATATAAAAAAAAAACTAAAATGCCCAGTTCATTGCTGAATCGAAGAAGCCGTGGTGAACATAATTACTTAGTACCTAGTAAAGCTGAAACCGAATGACAATACCAAATTGATTAAGCACCAGAGAAAAGTGATTTTAAAAGTGCTTTGAACTTATAGACGGAACCGGCACCTTGAAAGGCTACAGGTAGCTCATTCCATGAGCGCTCCAGAATGGAACGATGAAAACGACGAATGAGAAGATTGTGGTTTCGAGAGGTATGTAAGAATTGCAATTGATCATACAGATAACGTGGAGTCCTAGAGTGAATCAGAATGTACAAAGAGACCAGCATCCTCATCTCACGATGGTCATCTAGAGAGCATCCCAGCAGATGGGATCTCAAGCGTTGGACGTGATCAAAGCGCCTTAGTCCGAAAATAAAGCGAATGCAGTCGTTAAAAGCGACGTTAAGCCTGTGAGCGCATGAGCTATCGAGCTTTGGAAAAATTAAGCTACCAAAATTAAAATGGGGAAGAAGAAGTGCTTTAACTAGTCTCGTATGTATATCTGTCGATAAAATATCAGCTGATAACCAGAGCTGACGGAGGTCTCCATATATTTTCTTTAAGATTAATGTGATGTGGTCACAACAGCTCAAAGTAGAGTTGATTACTACTCCCAGATTCTTGACGCGGTGCACTCTAGAGAGGATAGAACCATTTAGCTTCACCCCTGGAAAGTCATTGATGTTGAAGTTAGTATTGTTTTGAAGGACTATGTATTGAGACTTGGCAGGATTCAGCATGAGTTGATTTCTCATAGACCAATGGTATATTCTATTAAGATCATCATTTATGCATGCCAAGCAATCCTCCATCAGCCCAATTGGTCTACTGAAATAAAGCTGCACATCGTCAGCATACAGGTGAATTTTCACGTCTTCAATAATATTAGGAAGGTCATTTATTAAAGTACTGAACAATAGAGGTCCCAATATAGAACCTTGTGGAACTCCACACCGGATGGGTAGAAGGTTAGATATAACATTATTCGCTTTCACTTGCTGACATCTGTCCGATAAAAAACTACATATCAATTCGGTGGCTGAAGACGAAAAACCAAAGTGAGCAGATAACTTAGACAGCAGGATGTCATGATTTACACTGTCAAATGCTTTTGAAAAGTCGAGCAACACCAGGACGCCTACATGATTATTATCAAGAGCTACACGGAGATCGTTAGTAATCTTTAGCAGAGCAGTTTCACAGCTATGCTGGGAGCGAAAGCCGGACTGCCATTCCGTGAGTATCTTGTTTGCCTCCAAATGTTCGAGCATTTGCGCATGTATTAGCTTTTCCAGAACTTTGGAAAGGAAACAAAGTATACTAATGGGGCGAGAATCACTCAGCTCTTTAGGACACGACTTCTTGGGAAGTGCGAGAACAGTGGCTACCTTCCAGGCAAGCGGAAATATAGAACAAGTGAGGCATGAATTCAGAATATATACCAGATGACTAATAATCATAGGCAAAATTAGTTTGACAAAACGAGGGTGTATTTCATCTCGGCCTACCGAATCAGATCTTATAGAGAAAACAGCTTTAATTACCTCGTCAATATCCACACACCTGAAAGAGAAGCTAGATCCAGGAAAATTAACTAAGTGATCACTATCATCTGACAAAGCCTGGACGATTCCCTGTGAGGAGGTGAAAAAATTATTTAAATCATTGGGGCAAAAATCGCAAGTAGGACCGCTATCCTAATGCTGTTTCCCAAATTTTTGTTTTTCCGCACCTAGGTATACGTTATACATGTGAGTCTTTTTTCGTCGACTATTTCAGAGTAAGATAGGATTAGTCAAATTAATGGAGCTCTTCCGAGACAGAACTAATCGGATGTGATCAGGTCATTGGCCAACCTAGTTCGAGTCCGGGGAATTCAACTGATGTCGAGACGAAATATTTGTTTACATAACCAATTCCCTTCTTTTTTTAAATTTAATTATATTTTTATTTGTATCTCAATGCACCGATCATTACAGGAGTACCTAACATTATACAATCGTAGTTTTATGGATTCTTGTATGGAACTTGGTGGTTATGAATCTATCCGATATTGACTCTCAGCTTATTAAACTTTCTTCTAAGTGCTCGGGCTATTATTTATTATGCCAATGCCTCCTGCCCTGCCATTCTAGAGTAGTTTCCAAAGTGTATCAGTATGTTAATTTCTGCTGTTATTATTTCCCTTCATTTCTTTCTCAACTTAGGCTATTCTGTATTCCATTGTGCAAATCGTGTCCTTGTTCGTATACTTAATGAAACCTACCTAAAGTTTCCTTTTATTTGTTTTATTTTTTTATTTTTTATTTCAATGCTAGGTGATTATCCTGCCTCCCCATTATTCATTCATTAATGATTTGGTTACGTTTATAGTCCCTAATCATTATTCCCAACAACTCTATTCTGATGATACCCAAAATTCTAATAATGTGAATAAATGAGTAAAGGGCGTTAAAATTTGCTGATCTTGCGTCGTGGGCTAGTTATAACAAACTCATTCACTTACCATAAGCAATAGCCCCTAGGAGTTTTCAATCCGTAAATTTGAAACAACATTTCATTTGACTAGGCATGGAGTTTACACTAGAGCTGAAAATTGGTTCTGGATCTTTTAATATCCGGATATCTGGATACCTGGATCTGCAAACTATCTGATTCCTGAAATCCGGATCCAGACTAAGTAAAAGAGGTTTAAAATTTCATACAAATTGCATCTCTTCATTGCGAAAATATAAATTTCCATTTTTCCAATGAAACAATGATCTGGCGGAACCTTTTTTGCTTAGTCTAGATCCGGATAGTTTGGATCCAGATCCGGATAGCTCAGATCCGGATACTAGGACCGAATTATCGGAATACTAGGATCCGAATTATCCGGATACTAGGATCCGAATTATCCGGATACTAGGATCCGAATTATCCGGATACTAGGATCCGAATTATCCAGACGGATACCCGGATAATCCGGATAGCAAATGCACAGGATGCTTTCAGTTCTAGTTTACGCATATTAAAGGGAACAATTATTATTGTCCGCCAATGTGCACTAAATAAGGTTGAATTGAAATCTAATTCATTACGGTAAGTAAAAATTCCATCATCCAAGATCCGATTTCAGTACGTTTAGTTCGAATGGCAACTACAATAAAATTATTCACTGAGACTATATATGTATGTATTAGTTCTGAACAATTATGTAAGTATGATTCTCCACTTTTTATAAGACTATCTTCATTACTTATCCTTGACTTGACATTTAACATCCTTCATCTTCGTTATTTTCAAAACATGTATTTCTGTAAGTGTTATGAATTACCTACTCCGCATATAAATAATATTTTTGTATGTCCTGAGATACATGCATCATTTGAGCAATAACAATTACCAACCCCACCATGATATAGGGCAGTTGACAGTTTTATATGATGGGCGGAAATAGAATTTATTACTTCACGGAATAGTGAATTGCAGCAGTACAATGTTAGTGAATTGTATATGTGTATCCTAAAATTTATATATTTTTATATGAATAGCCCCAGGGATTAAGCTATGCGGCATGCGATATCTGCAGTGTAACAAAATTTTCAAAATAGATTCATTAAAATATTTGTGATGACGCGTCATCATTTCTCTTTAAGCATAGCCCTTTTCCTCCCTGGCTATACAAACGTAAGAGCAAAAGGGAAAATCCAGCTCGGTTGCATATTTCTCTGATTTTCAAGTTATTTTATTCCCAATAGTTTGTGTTAATTAAGTTAATTAGCTTATGATTTTCATTTTGTCTCTGATGAAGAGTGGAATCCATCTGATGTTGGAAATCAAGAGGAATTTTTTGAGTACGATGCAGAGCAACACGAATGTAATGTCGGCGCCAGTATCCTTCTTAAAATGATACCTTTCAATTATAAAATTAAAAGTTAATTTAGCTGTATGAAAATTATTCACTTGTAGATATAAGCGGAGGCACTAGATGAAAACTAAGTGAAAATTCGAACTTTGATGGTATGGAAAGTCCTTTGTTTTGGCCGAAGTACCTTCTACTCCTTAAGTTAAGAAATGAATGCATTTTTTTAGTTCCAATGATTTTTTTTTATTACTAAGTCAAGCTCAGAGGATACCCTATGATGCAAAGTTCAGCATGACCTTGGAAGCCTTTCTGGACATCGAGGGGGCTTTTGATAGGGCCACCCTCGAGTCGCTATATGAGGCAGCTCGTCGAAATGGTGTTGGATCGACCAAATGTTAAGTAGGTACTCAGGTGTATGTTGGTTGATCATTTATCATGGTGCTGAAAAACGTGGGATTCTCATGTGACATCCCTCTGCTCATTTCCAGGCAAAGGATGATGGTTGCCTGTGCCTTCATGCAACGAGGCGTCAACGTTGTTGAGGACTGGTGCACCTGTCATGATATGACAGTGAACCCAATAAAGACCAGCTTGGTGCTCTTCTCCAGAAGACGTAAATTTGGGTACTTTGTCTACGGTGGGATATAAAATTGAATTTCGAAATTTTATAAATCTTAATTCAAACTTTTAAAGAAGAATTATTTCTCATCATGAATTTACTTATTCATTTTGAGTTAGAGTAAGTGGGGTTACCACTGATCTCTTAAAATACACGCAAAGTTATTTGCGTCAAATCTGTGCGTATTATCGTGCTCAAAACTACACATAGGAAAAGAAAAAGCATTAGCTTAGGTAATGACGTGTCAAAAATAAAGATATCGGGGGTTTTTTTATCTATGTAATTAGCTTTAGAAAACTCAATTCATGAAATTTTCACAGTTTGGTACATAGGTAATAACGTAATAATAAGGGAAAGTGACGGAAACAAAACCAGTAAAAATGCTTTGATTACTAATATATGTATTAGTTCAGAGGCAAGAGCCGTCGCCCGGAAAGCGGAAAGTGCCGGTTTCAAATGCCGGACGAGGCGGTTGTTTTTTCCTCTTGTATATATGATTTAATTTAGAATCGTTCAAAATAAATGTTCTTAAAGTTTTTCTATTCTCCACTAATTTTGAAAGTTGCTATTTTTATAGAGAAATAACTCCCAAAATTATAATATTATTGCAAAGAAAGTTTAACTTGTGACAAAAATCAAACCCTTATCTGTTTATTTATAATAAAGGAAATGAAGTTAATAATGTTAGCCATGAAAACAGCAAAAATTTCTTGCTTATACATATATATTTTGCATACAATTTGGCGTTTTTAATTCATTTCATCACCGTCAGATGGAATGATGTGCTTTTGAACGCAGTCTGCATGATCAGAAAGTGTTTTGCCGTCTGAAAGTGATTATATAGCTTTATATGATAAAAGGCGTCTACAATGTACACCATTTTTGTCACACCAGTTTTCTCTACTATCCTTTGTTGTTCTGAGCATGGGATCATCAAGGTAATGCCACCTGTGCTGACTGTCTGCCCAAATTATCATGCTGGAAGTTGAGTGTCTTAGAGCAATCCCAACTGCAAAGGAATAAAACTTTGAATTTTCTCTAAGTCGTGTGAGTTTATTCACTTTTTCTCTTCCGTAATATTACTGTCATCCAGCATCCAAATTTGGAGGTAACTATTGTTTTTCTCAAGGTTTTGACAGTCGCTGGAATATCTGACGATATCCCACACTCCTTGATTTCTTTTCCAAAGTTCAGCAATTACATATCTGCTTTCGAGATAGATGGAATCTGTCTATATTAGGCGCAGGGCCCATCTACGATACGTACTAAGAGTGAAGGCATGTATGGCTTAAGTAAGGGTGATGAGGTATGATATGTTTTAGAGATATGAGCTGTGCTCTTTTGTGTCCGCAAAATAGAGCAGAACAAAAGCTACACAAAAGAACGCCTCATACATTTTCATAGAAAGATTTAAATGAAGCGAACAGTACAAATAGTTCGGTTCAATCGACAGAACAATTTGTTCTCTCCAATATATGAGAGTTCTAGAACAAGGTACACAAAAGAACACAGCTATAATTTTACTTAGATTATTTTTTTTTAGTTTTTTTTTTTAAATAAGAACAGAGAATCAAAAACACTGCTGATATTAGAACTAATATTATAACATAGCTTACCTAATTTTAACATAATTATGCAGCATTGCAGCATATATGTATGAGGGGGGGGGGGGGGGGGGGGGGGGTAAATGATGCGTTAAGAATTGTAAAATTTTTATAAGGCGACTTATAATGCTGGCAAGCAAAATTTTATTATATTTATTATATTTATTATATTTACATTATATTTTCCAAAAGAAATATGTTAATTTAAAAAAAATATAAACATAAAACTGAATTTTCAATTCGAAGACAACTCTATTGGGCTTCAAAGTTAACAAACCAAAACAAAAAGTTTTAAGTAGGTATCCCTTGTTGAAAATGTTCAGTTCAAAAAGTTTGATGCCATCGAAAGGACCCTTGAACTTATTTATGAACGTTGAGAATTCTCTTGAAAAGATTTCCTTCAACTTGTTCTCATAGCACAAAATTATTCTGTCAAAGATTTTCACTTGTACACAGTTAATTGAAAAACACATCTCAAAAGTGTAAGTGTTATATAGGTAGGTACCATTTAGCATTTTCTTAAGACAACATTTCCAATTATAGTATACACCAAAGCAGCATAATGATTTGTGTAAAGTCCTGTAATATTGATTTAAAACCACCATACATCTCCACAGCCACTGAAGTATATAGTAGTGAAAAGACCGAAAGCAAAGGATCCATAGAAAGCTCTTATTCCATAAGGTTCTTGATTAATATTATCCTCCTACTTGAGTCAAATGAAAGGGTGTTTGTTCCTGTCCATCCGTCTATTCACAAGTAACATAAAAAGGCAAAATAAACAAGTCACAAAGAAATATTTCTTTGCTAACAAGAATAACAAGAAATGCTCATACTGTGTTGTCTTCATTCGCATAGTTGTCAGAGTTTTGGAGGTGGGAGGACATAAAGAAAATACAATAAAATTTATTAGACCACGGTATATGATATGATAACTTTGCTGTCCTTAACTCTCATCTTTAGCCGGGTGCCGTTTACATGAAAAGATGGCGAACAACAAGAAAAATATCAAACCGAAATCAACCAGCAACAAAAAATCTGTGAGATAAACTAAAACATGTTAAAAGAGATTTATGTGAATGGCTCTGTCATTTTATGGCGGTCTCGTACGGGTCGGTCGGTGCCTTTCCAGAACGTTTTCATTATGTTTGCTTTACCCACACAAAAGTGTAGACACATGGTTCGGAAAATAGAGAGAGCTTCATGAATCTTATCCCCAATATGTAACACAATATAAATCTCCTTGTATACAGGTCAGTACACTTGCATCGCTGAAAACATCAACGGAATAACAGAGACTACAGCTGATGTGATCGTAGAGTCACTCCGTGGCCCACCCCGTCTTATTTTCGAACCATATGATATGGACACTCTTCCGGGGACTACAATTGAATTGCCATGTAAGGGTGAAGGAGATCCAGCTCCACAGGTAAGCAATTCATTCGGAATGATGAATCCTTCCTCTCCTTAATCCCATATCCTTACATTCATAGATCAATATCAGAATAAATAAACAGTCGTATATATTCAGAGAATATTTCTTTGGGAGGGCTGTCGTCCTTCATCCCCAACTCTATTCCATTCTTTGAATTGCAATTGTGCACTGCAAATTCACATGCCAGACGATTTCAATTTCTGATAGAGGCAGCAATCCGTCGTCTCACAATAGGTTAACCTTTAATTTATTTCTCTTTCATTGACAGGTGAAGTGGCGCAAGGACGGCAGGACAGTTACAGCAATTCCTGGAAAATATCAGTTGGGAATAACTGGCAGTTTGTACGTAAAGAACGTAACGGTAGCAGACGGCGGTCGGTACGAGTGTTCAATTATTAACGAATATGGACGGGCCACTGCACAAGGACTAGTTACTGTAAGGTAGGTACAATTTATATATACATATAAATGTCCTTCCTAACGAAAAGCTCACAACTCACAGTGCTGAATTTTTTTGCACTCTATTTGCCCAAGTTGTATACCTACATAGTCCTTTTATTCGTTTTTATGATTGCTTCTCCTTCTCGGATCCATGGCTATAGATGCTATTATGTCTGAGAACAAATGCCCGGTAAAGTTTTTGAATTGTGTAAATCCTCAAAACAATGTTCAGGCTATAAAATGCGGAACACATCCGTACATTGGACCGGAAGACATGAAAAAATTTGTTTTCTATCTCCCCACCATTAACCGACCACCAAGGATATACTCCTTGAATACACCTACCTTCATATGGGTAGGTATACAAAAAAAGGACAAAAACTTTTGTTCGAAAACTTTGGACATTTTTGGGCGGTTTTGCAGCTCTCCGCAATGGATGCTGTATGTATTTTTTGTTTTATTTTCTTTGTTCTTTTTTTTTGCAGAGGAGACGGTGGGTGTAAATATTTTCCAACGATCACCCTCTTCTTCAAGTTGATAAAATGAAATTTTGCAAGAATTTCGAACCAACAAGATATATTGGGCCTTTATAATCAGATTACATAATTTATTTGCTTCTGTAACATAAGACGGAAATTGCAGACTGTAGGATGGCATAATGTCCTTGTTTTTCAGCTCTTAATAGTCGAATCTAAAATTATCCCTAGTATAGAGTGAGTATATATATGGTCACTGCCAAAGAGTATAGGTACTATATAGTTGAGCTGAACATGATAAACGACCTGTAAAATACTTTAGAGGAAATAATGTGGTGATGTTTACGAGCTTTCAACGGAACCATGGTCACGATTGAATCTATATAAGAATGATATCCTTATTGAATGCTGCTCGTATTTCATAGCCTCCTGTAATGATAAAAGAGAAGATGAAGTGAAATTTGAAGGCGTAACTAAAGAATTTGCTTTTAAGTATAAAACAAAAAGGAGCTCAAAAGATTCTTATTCCTTTTTTATGTACCTATATACAAGGTTTACAATTACAATTAGAAAAATCAAATAATTCAGGTGTATACAGCAGCCAGTCATCACTTTAACCCTGGAATGCAAACCCGTTATTGGTAACCCTATTGGTAACCCTGAGTAAATATTACTCACACACAAAAAAATTATAAACAAAAGAGTTGAAATATTTTGGCGGAATACAATAACAGAAAAATAAAAACAACAGGATTCCCGCAAGAATAATTTAAGATTTACATAAACAAATTTTAATTAATAAGGTAAAGATAATTAGCAATGAAAGTAAACACATTTTGTACATTATTTTTCTCACGAATGGATTTTATACCACAACTTTAGTCTTCTACATAGTTGGTTCCCGGCCAATGAAGATTAAGGACCGTGCAGAATGAGAGGGCTGACCTGCTAGGTAGGGTCTCCCATCCTTAACCCGTTTCGCTCCGCATATAGTTCCCGTTGGGCGATTTTGACCAAACTTCTTGTGTTTTATATTTTTAGTGAAATTTATGTAACTAACCAATTTTATCAATATTGACCCGGTGGTTTAGATGATTTGATACGTTGCGAAAACGCAACCGCGGTACAAAACGGTATAAAAAAAGCGTTTCACTAATTTGTCAAAAATACGTTTTTATTAATTGAAAAAGAGGGAGTAAAGAAAAAAATTTTGTATGCAAAATAATATTTAAAAAAAAAAACAATTTTTATTTCTTTTTGTGAAAGTTTTGAGCGCATTTAACGTGTAAGGGTATATCTATTCCATTTCTTGAACACGTTTCTTACGTACTCGACATCGCTTTCTTTTACCATCGTTGATTTTTGATTTTTTCATATTGAAATCATTTTTCGAAAAGTCTTTGACTTTTCTCTTGAACTAAAATGTCTAACGACGTTTTCAGTAACTCCAAATGCCTCATTTTTGTAACTATATGGGAAATATTTAAATTAATATCTTGTGGATGGTGCCAAACACCAAAGCCTTTATCCAAAGTGAAAAGGTTTCACATTTATGAACATTTTGGCCATTTACCTCTATCTATAGGAGGTGCGAAAATTTTCCAAACTAAACTTAAAACAATTCTTGGAAATTAAACTCTGGTAAACCCTCACTTTATAAAATTTATCATAATGGTCTATGGGGTCATTATTGGGGAGATTCATGTTTGAATTTATGTTGTAATACATATTCCATATTCGCGTTTCTAATTACTTTAAAATCAAAGGCAGGAGTATTAGACCAGTACAGTTACCCCTTGGGGAGCGGATGGTGGCCAGAAATCATCAAAATTCCAAGAAATCTTTTCTAGTTTGGGAGAGTAAGGGCAAATTGGTAGCTTTTCTGAGCAGCATATATATATTTTTGGTCTAGTATTAGATTATATACACCCTCGGTGAAAAACACTTCGAAAAGATCAAGTGGTGTGATGAAATAGGGAGCGGTTGAGTCATGAACTCGTATCATTTCAAATGGGAAAGGAGTATTTCGTCATCTATATCCCAGTTGGAATGCTCTGCATTTATTTCGAGATTCTCAGCTACATCTGAGGGAACTTATATCATCAACAACTCCCTCGCCATAATTTTCTTCCGAGATTTCTTTTTCATTGATTCCACCATATTCCTCTAGAAGTAAAATAACGATGTCAGCGTTAGAAAAATCTTACTTTTCATCTATTCAGGCTTCGATTTCCGTGACCGTATCTTGAAGACAACGGTACCCTTTTGAGATATACATAGAGAGAAAAGTTAGCGTTTAGTACCACGGTTGCGTTTTCGCAACATCTAACATTCACAGTAAAATAACAGAATTCAGCTAATGACACAAACTTGCATTTGAATTCGAAATATGCAGTGTTATTTGTATTAGCGTAATCTGTAGAAATTTCATTTAAACTCTGCAGTTTAACTTAATATTTTAATTGTTTTTAAGCACTCGTCAAAAACACGCTGAACATACTCACATGTTTTAATTTTGTTTTACCGTTAACCAATACTTTTGTAAAAAGTTTTTTCGCCAAAAAGTAACAAATATGTTGCATATTCAAAAACGTGGAAAAGTATGTAACACACTTTATATTTTTAAGTACACAGGCAGTACACATTTCATGTTACGAAAACGCAGCCGTGGGGCGAAACGGGTTAAACTAACAATCACGCTTCAGGCGAAGTGCGGACGCTGTGGTCACATTTCGTGAAGAGCAGTGCAGCCTTCAAGTAGAAAATGAGTAAAATTTACTCACAGTTAGCGTTTCTTCTAGGGTTAAAGGATATTTACTGTTATGTTAAAAATTTTCTGCGTGAATTTATTCCAAATTATTGGGGTTGAAGCAGTCGTAGTCGAAATAAAATTTATCAAACAATGGGTCCTGTGTTCGAATATTGATTGTTTATTCACCCATTGATAATTTTTGTTTACTGTGAGTTCATATATATATACCATATATGTAGAGAAATTTTTAATTCACTGAAAAAACTGAGAAAAACAAAAATTAGGCGAATGCATTGATTTTTTACCTATACATATATAGATGTGGCCAGAATCATTGACGTCTTAGCAAGAAGATGTCGCTACTTGCAAAAAATATGATAAGAACCTTTATTTAATGGTACAAATAAAAATTTTCCAGTATATAAATTAAAAATGGTTAAAAACCAATTAAAAAAATGAAATCCAGTCATTGAAAATGTTTTAAAAGAAGTTTTAAAGTTGGAAATAACAAGAGAAGTACAAGTAGCGACATCTCCTTTCTAAGACGTCAATGATTCTAGGGACATCTATAAATAAATAATCAATGGCGAACATATATATTTACTGAAAAGCTTTTCTTCTTCTGTATAATCTTCAAGAAACACGCTGATTTGACCATGTGTTAGCCTGTTTTTCGGTGTGACATGCAGTATGTCAAGCGGTTGGACGAAAACCAAATTAGTTTAATTTTTAGTAGCGGGGCTGCGTGTTTGACAACATATTGAACCATGTAGGGCAATGTTTGTCACGCATTCGTCATTCTTGAGGGAACTCTTTTGAAGAAAAGGTGTTGGACTGCATGTTTGACAGTATGTGAAGAAAAAGTTTTTATGTGTGACACACGAAATTGGACAACATGTTCGCCGTGTATGGGCCACTTTAGCCTATAGTCCTTTTTGACCGCGTGCTACGAGAGCAGGCACATATACAGGCAGACGTTCACGGGGGTCATAATCCCCAAAGCGTCACCTACGCGGTTAATTAAATTGAGAAACACAATGTGGTGCTGGACTGTAGAGCGAGTTGTATTGTAGCCTGACGCATGCAATTTGCAACAAAACTTTTGCAATTAAAAGAAGAAGAAGACTGGAAGAAATTCATTCCCAGATATTTAATGAAAATAACACCTTTAAACAAATAGATAAGTGTGAATGGGGAAGACTACCAAAGAAAGTCGTTCCCAGATAATTAAATTTAAGTCAAATCTTATTTTGTAACTCGAATTATAAACTAGAAGTTTTTATTGAGAAAAATTCTTTTCTAAACCAATCTAGATAGCTAAAAACTTCAAAAAAATTACGCCCTATCCCAAAACCCCCGAGAATACTTCCCAAGCCATGAAACAGAAATCTATACGCGTGCGTTGGGAGTGCGTTCTCTAAAATTTTCTATATTGATACTTATGGAAAAGAGCCAAACTTTGACTTTATATATTCTATAGAGCCTAAACTACTATCCATACAGGAAAAGAGTCTTGTAGTAATTTAAAGCTTGGTTCCTTACCTTCCCAAAGGCTACTGTCTATATACCTTACTTAACAAAATAATAAAATAGTTTTGATTACAAAGTAACCATTTTACGCTCAATACCCCTCAGTTGAGTAATAATTGCATGTGTGATGTGCAGCCTGAGTCATTTGGTTAAGATAAATTTTTTAAAATAATTTCGTTAGGAAAGATATGAAAATTTTATTACGGTTCGGAAGATAAGAAAGCAAGCTTAAGATTATCAGAACACCATTTTTCTGTGTGAATAGTAGTTTAGGGCGGAGGAGCTGTTCAAATCAAACTTTTGTTAGTTTTACATAAGAACACTGCAACTATATAGGTTAGAGCAATAAAATTGCTGACAAGAATTTTTCCAAGGTCATATGCTAACCCGACGCACAACGGATAATTATGTTGCTCTTTTCTAGGTGCAAGCACAATTGGGAATTCGACGTCGGACGTTGCGTTGCTCGAATTAAGAATAAGAAAATTATGGGAATGAGACACGACTGCTATGCTACTCTGTATTAGGATTGCGGCATTCAACTTTATAGAACACTATTTATACTTCTTTAAGACATTGAAATTTATACCGTTTATTTGAAAAATTACAAGACAAATTAATCTTATTCCTTTTATTAGGCAATAACAAACATTGTGAATACAAATGGATGGGGAACGTAGGGAAAGGTAGGACAAAAGGCAGTATCACCGTTATGTTTAAAGAAGATGGAATCATCCAAAAATACTGATGTGTCTCTGTCTGTATTAAATTAAGGCAATCAGTCTGATAATTATGATGATGTCTATCACAGAAAAACTCCAGCTGAAAGTACTATCCGGATTATCCGAGATAATTAGCATCCGATTCTTCAAATCTGGGTATCCGGATAATTCGAATCCTATTATCCGGATCCCAACTAATGTCAAAATTTCCTCCAGTTTGATTGTTGCATTGGGAAAATATAAATATCATGATATCTTCATTTTCTCAATGAAACAACACAATTTTGAAGCTTTTTTGCTTAATCTGAATACGGATAGTTGGGATCCGGGTACCCGGATTTAAGGAATTGGATCCTAGTTATCTCGGATAACCCGGATAGGATCCGAACTATCCGGATCCAGTTTAAGCAAAAAAGCTTCAAAATTGTGTTGTTTCATTGCGAAAATGAAAATATCATGAAATTTATCCGGATAGTTCGGATCCGGATAGATCCGGATAGTTCAGATCTGAATCTCAAGAATCGTATAGTTCGCAGATCTGGGTATCCGAATATCCGGATATTAGGAAATCCGGATCCAATTTTCAGCTCTAAAACAGACACCTCTTCCCAATCTACCCCCACATCCTACCTTGTCCGCTTTCTGTATTAGCTATGCAAAATTGACTCGTTTAAGTTTCTTCTGAAACATCCTATCGGTAGCCATAGTAGAGAAAGCTTTTCAACCCCTCCCAGATATATAATTTTTTGGCTTTGGCAGCGGTAGCACATCTTCAAGAAGATATAGGCCTTCCTTCACTACTAGTGGCTAGTTCCTGTTCTTCACTGACTGCCTACTACATAGTTGATAGTTGGGGTTCTAGTCCAAGAGCCAACTTATTGATCACGTAAGACCTGAAACACAATTGAAGGTTTTCAGCCAGCTTGAAATTTGTTGAAAATGTAAATCAGTGTAGAAGAACACAATTAGAGCTTTAGTGTTTTTGCTAGTTTCAAGCCGGCTTGATATTTGATAAAATTGCAAATTTCTATTCCAAAGCTACCAACTTGAGAGAATTTTGAACGCTGCCAACTGTGCGAATGTCGAATGGCTTCTGTTGACAAACTTTTTAAGACAGTTGAAAAGTAAACAGCTACGAAAAATATGATTTTTACATATGTAAATAATTGGTACATCTCGAAAACTATCCAAAAAATCATGAATTATCATAATTTTGGATAATCGGATGCATTTCTGTCTTTTCTTAATATCTGACACGAATAAAAGTTCTCGCCATAAACAAATTAAAGTTGCAAATGTGGAAAACGTCAAGTCGAGAAACAAGCTAACAACTGTCGTTGTCAAAATAAGAAATTCGAAAAAGTAGACACCCTGGTTGCACCATCAAATTGCTTCGAAACTAGCTAAAAATTAACGTTTTTTTCGTTTGTAAATGATGAAGTTAGCAAAAATTCTTCTTATTTTTATTATTAGCATTCATAAAATTTATTAAATCAGAAAATAATATGAGAAAGTATGGAGCTTTTTTCACGCCATCTAGATGCTAATACTTCGAAATTCCAGTTTGTAATCTTTCGGAAATGCAGCGTGAATATAGGAATAGAACCATTGCTCTCATTAATTACCTGTCTACCGATTACGTTTTATATGTCGAGTACGGCAGTGACCTAATTAAGGAAACATGACTATTTTGAGCGATTTCAAGAGCTTCTAAATTCTTCTTGTGCAAATTATGTGGCCATCGGGAATCAATAGCTGAAACAGATGAGGTTTCAGAAGGTTGTCTCACCTCAAAATAATGCCAGTACCTACTATTATGTAAACAAGCTCATTTTTATCCACCTTGACATCTTTCTATGGAAACTGAGGGGAAGGTATTTCTTTCATCAAGGAGTTCATCATATATATATTTTTTTTTTTTTTTGAAAATTATCATATAGATGAAATGTCACTTGCACTCATTGCACACACGATGATGACCGATGAGACATACTCTGTCGTGGTCAAGGCACCTATTTATATATTTTGCATTGGCGATAACTGACATGAATTATTTTAATCTGCCCCACGGAAAGATCGCTTTTATCCACATTGAAAATTCTATCTGTTGAATATTTGTTTGTTTTGTATTCTTCTTTTTCAATATTAAGACAGCTGTTCACTGATTCCTTGCTAAAGCCTTGAGCTCGGACATTAGAAGCTCCTGTAGATTTGCAAATTGTTATTTTATTGCTATGCAGTAGTACGAAGTCTAACCAAGCTTGCCCTTCAATTACATTCCTAAAAGGGGTGTTCAATTTGATTTTTATTACCCAATCGATAGGCTAGTTTCGGACATCTTGGTCGATTACCTATTTAAATTCAATGGTAGATATGAAATAAAGCTTTCGTCAAAGTGTATCGGTAGTAATGGTTTTCTGTCCAAAGCAGTTTTCACTACTATGTACCTAGGGAGGGGAGATATATTACTGTGAACGAATTTTTGAAATGTAGTTTTAGGTACATAAAATTGTTTAATGGCTTTTACCAGACCAATTTCCTTTTCTCTTACTATCTTATTAGCTTTTTATTCCATAATCTTTTCTTGAGCTTCGGATGAAGCGAAAGATTGCTTGGAGGCATATCTTTAAGAAAGGAATACAAACTAGTTTTTCATTCAAAAATAATAACGGTAATATGGAGATGATTCTACTATATTGCAATCAAGATAAAGGTAGAAGAGTTTATCGATAATAAAACTAAAAACTTTTACGAAACTTACCGTGCTAATAATGAAGATAGGCCTTCCAACTATTCTGAATACACCAGAATAAAGCCACTTATTTAACAACTGCAAATTGCCTAAGTAAGGTGCCGAAAGCAAATAAGGCCTACCTTATTTAAAAACTATATTTTTTTCAGAAATTATAGTTTAATTCAATAAATGACGTTCTGATCTTTGCTTTATTACAAATAAAGGAACATAGAAAAATTAACATTTATTCTCAAACTAAATATAAAAAATTAACTTACAAAAAAACAAGTACTTTAGGCTTTATTACACGGGGGTAGTTTAATAAGGTCTTTAAACTTAAACTGACAATTTCTGAAACTTAATTCTAATTAAAATTGCCTTTTGGAGAGGAACTTTTTTTCTCAGTCATTGATGCCTCCAATCGCAGCCGTTGGGGCATATAAATATGTCTTTATCATTTTTAGTAAGACCAACACACTCTTTATGAAAATATTTCAAATATTGTCTCATGTCAGCTACTCGATCGAGCCACAACCATGACAGTAATATTATCATCTATAGAGTCAGATGATGAACTGTAAATTCGACCAGGGGCCGGATTCACTAACTCGGAAAGTTGTGGAGTTTTGGAGAGGAGAGTTCTTTTGCCACTTAACTCTCCACTCGGAATTCTGTAACTCGTGGAATTTGTATTGAGATTTACCAAACTCTCTATTCAACTCGGCAAAACTATCGGCTGTGTTAGTTGTGGAGAAGTAAGAAAAATATTTCTCACCTGACAGTATTGGCTGCTTTTATTGTCCTTTGTGAAGGTACCAATGTACCTAGGATGTTCAAATTAATTTATGGATTCACTGCATATCCTGGCTATGTTTACAAAAACAAATTATGGAGATCCTTGCAATACTTACAGAGAAATAAGGAATTTTGTGTTTCAAGGTACCCGATAAAAATTGTAATTCACGCGAATATGGTCAATTTGGTCGTCTTTCACTACAGAAGAGATGCTATAAAAATTTTAAATATGCACGTCAAAGCTTGTATGTAGGATGCAGTCGCATCTACATTTTGTCCCCTAATTAGATATTTAATTAGTTTTTGACTCCGGTAAATAGTTTTGGAGATAACTGTAAAAGAAGTAAATCAGTCCTTCTTACGATGAAAAAATGGCCGTTTTCTGGTACAAAAACTCAACTCATTATTATGAAGAACCGGTAAGTTGTGGAAATTCACTTTCTATGAGAAAAATGTTCACAACAGAGCACTAATGGATGTGAAGTAAAGAACGGAAGAAATATATGCAAAATGTAGGAACTGGGTTGTATATGACCCACGCGCAAAAAATCCGTCTTTCGGCGGTAAAAAGTCAGTTATGAAGTTAAAATTATCAAAAAAAAAACTACGCCACTAGATTACCCGTTTCTCCCTCTTTAATTTGATACCAAACATGACGTATTTTGGACAACCCCCAATGGGGGTGGTACCCCCCCCCCCCCTCCCCAAAAGCCCCACCCTCAGAAATTGTTCACCTATAATTTTGTACTCTAGACTCTAAATCCGTAGAAAAAAACAGCAATGCTCTACGACCCTCCCACACAGAGTTATCCGTCTTTCAATTTTTCGATACTTCTCACGTTTTCTTTAACTCCTCAAGTATGATAGAGAATCTCGAATGGAGACTTAGGGAGTTTTAACCGGGGGAAAACGAAAATTCTCATCTCCCAAACTCCGAAACTCTCCGAGTTAGTGAATCCGGCCCCAGGGCCCCTATTCTTCAGTCTCACTCACTTATGACTGTATGAGAGAAGTCACTCACTTCGATCTCACTCACCCACCATTTAGTTATTCTAGAAAACAAATGGGGTGAGATGTACACTGTCAAATAAAATAATCCACCACATTCGTGGTGAATATTTTTGATGTGACTTTATATTTGCTATAGAGCGTAAACTACTATCCATACAGGAAAATAGTCTCCTAGTAATTTACAGCTTGGTGCCTTACATTCACAAAGCTACACTAGTTATATACCTTACTTAACAAAATAATAAAATAGTTTTGATTACAAAGTAACCTTACCATTTTACGCTCAATACCTCTCAGCTGAGTAATAATTGCATGTGTGTATATACAGCCAAAGTGTGAATCTGTAGGCAGCTACATTAGATATCATCAGCCAAAACCCTCGAGAATACTTCACATGTCATGAAACAGACTCCCTCCCTACACATGCAAGGCCAACGTAGTCCTTACATTCTAAACTATTTGCAGTGTTCTTATGTAAAAGTGACAAACGTTTGATTTGAATAGCTCCTCCGCCCTAAACTACTATTCACAGAGAAAAATTGTTTTCTGATAATCGTAAGCTTACTTTCTTATTTTCCGAACCGTAATAAAATGTTCATACCTTTCCTAACAAAATTATATAAAAAAATGTATCTGAACCAAATGCCTACGATTCCTCAAACAAAAATTCTCAGCTGAGTAATCATTGCAATGCCGCTGTGCCGTCATGGGATGCCGTGGGCTGATGATATCGAATGTAGCTGCCTACAGATTCGGACTAAGGCTGCACACACACATGCATTTATTACTCAGCTGAGAGCGTAAAATGGTAAGGTTACTTTGTAATCAAAACTATTTAATTATTTTGTTAAGTAAGGTATATAGGAAGTGTAGCCTTTGGGAAGGTAAGTAACCAAGCTTTAAATTACTAGAAGACTATTTTCCTGTATGGATAGTAGTTTAGGCTCTATGGCGTATATAAAGTCAATGTTTGGCGCTTTTCCATAAGCATCAATATAGAACATTTTAGAGAACGGACTCCGAACGCACACATATAGATCTCTGTTTCATGGCTTGGGAAGTATTCTCGAGGGTTTTGCATCAGCCCACGGCATGCCATGACGGCACAGCGTCATATACAATGATTACTTAGCTGAGAGTTTTTGTTTGAGGAATCGTAGGCATTTGGTTCAGATACATTTTTTTATATAATTTTGTTAGGAAAGGTATAAAAAATTTATTTCGATTCGCAAGATAAGAAAACAAGCTTAAGATTATCAGAATACCATTTTTCTGTATAAATAGTAGTTTAGGGCGGAGGAGCTATTCAAATCAAACACAAATGACCGTTTCGAGTACCGTATACCCAGTAGTAATATCTCACTCACTTTACCACAAAAATCTCACTCACTTGCATTCCAGAATAAAGAAACACGTGGAATCGGATAAGTGAGTGAGTGAGTTGAGTGAGTGAGAATGCAGAATAGGGGCCCAGATCTTTTTACGGAAGACCTCTGAATAAATTCGTTCAGAGATTCAGCATCGGAAGATTCAGAACTAGTGTTGTATATTACATGACGTATTGTATTGTATTCAGTTAACACATAAGGAGCAAAAGCAATTTCTGGTATGACATTTGCATTTAATGGGTAAAGAGCCGTAGCTCTGAAGTAGCTTGTGATATTTTCGTGGGACAACACTTGGACCACACTTTAGATAAAATTATCTTAAATCTTGCTTTAGTCAATTTTTTGTCACGATTTTCATATAAATACTGTATGACTTTTCGGCTTCTTCTACTATACCAACTAAAGTCCAAATGACACTTAACACCATCGAATATTAAGAGACATTTACCGGCGATTTTATATTTGCCCAAGATTTAATGAAATCCACGAATAACTCTGCCGTCATGTTCCCTTTTTGGGTCATCGAACTCAGGTTTCTTTCTCTTTCCTTTAAAAAGGATCATCGGTGGAATGCGATTTTCAAGAGCATTTACACATCCGACTATAGTTACATTTTCAGCATGCTTTTAGCTCTGCATATGTAAGAACTATTTGGGTTCCTCGCTGAGCAATGACTGTTTCCTGATTATGTACATTAGGCCGGCAACCGTTTTCGTCCATGTTGTAAATACGCTCAGGATAATCATGTAGCTGTAGTTCATCATAAAACTTCTCAACTTCTTTAAAATGATCGGATACGATAACTTGTGCTTTACTTTTCGCCAAAGTATAGGATTCCTTTTTAAAAATAGCATTAATAATTACATGAAAATACATATATTTATGCATAATCAGAACAGAAGCATGGCTTCTTGTGGCCAGTGGCCATGAATGTAACTTAGTTGGCTTCAGCAGTCGGCCACACGCCTCAAGTGGCTTGTGGCCAGTGGCCTGAGGCCATGAATGTATTTTGGGCCTCATTTTTGCCAATAAGTGAAATGAGTGATTTATATATTTAATTGTTTTTTCATAAAATCCTGAACTCTTCCTCTGTTGATGTAGAGGTCTAACCCACCACTTTCCGCGTTTTTTTCCCCTTTAAATACTATGTAGGAGAATTCAATGGTTCTTGAATTCAACTACAACGTGTGAAGAAGTCGAAAAGTACTGGTGAATTAAACTTGTCGCTTTCGATTTTAACTCTGAATTTTATTTGAGTATAGTAACTTAATATATATACAGCAGTGAACAAATACTTATAATAAGTTAAAAGGCGCAATTACACTACACAGGCTAAAAAGGCTATTTCTTCTAATTCCTCCATATTAAATAGTATTTTCATATTATACAAATTAAAATAAATGTTAATAATGACCCGTACCATTGGCTACAAGCTACATCATTGTAACCAATGTTAACTACATGACGTGCGCCAGTGCAAGCTACAGCGCCAGCTACCGTGCCAGCTATGAGCTATAGCGCCACATTGTATTCGAGCCTTTATTTGCCTCAAGTACTGATGTATTTCCAAATAAATATTTGAAAAAAAAAAAACGTTTGAGTACGACGTCAACTCATTCTTAACATTCGCCCCCTTCTACTTATATCATGATACAAAAGGCTGAACCACATAACCACAATGGATCTATACGTAAATACAGTTATTTACGTAAAGCGAACTCGCCCTTTAAATAAAAGAGACGTACCAAAATAACTTTAAGCGTTGATAAGAAAGTTTGCGTTACGTAAGGAACGCGTCTTTTTATCCAATGATATTAATGAAATCGATAACACTCTTATTATTTTTTTTATATTATTTTAAAAGAAGAATATGAAAAGAGGTGGTCCATCCAAAAAAAGTTTGGGAAGTGGCTAAGAAAGCGAAATATTGCTTCTGAAAGTGCTACCGATTTTTCTTCAGATTCTTCTTATATTTTTTATATATTTTCCAGCAAAGACACAAATCTTCAATCAAATCAATTTCTATTTGTTAATTTTTTTGCTTTTACCACTTTTTAAACGATAATAATCCTTACGAAATGTGACGTCTATTTAGGGCAAAATTATCAATTATTCGTAAGTAAATCTCAGTCTTTTTCAATTCATAAAGTTTTATACGTCCATTGTGAAGATCAATAAGGCATGGCTGTTTCGAGCTTTCAATTTTAATCGATCTTACCGAAGTACAAAAAAAATTTCTAATTGTAAATTTCTCGTCTTTCCCACCCAACACTTAATTATCTACTTCTCCCGAAGAAACTAATGCCCTAGACAGTAGACACACAGCACTCTTAATGAAGAAATTCATTATAAACTGCAGACACACAGCCATTTCTTTAATTAAGTTTTTCTGTCAAACTGGTTTTGATAAACTTATCACATTAAAGAAGCAATATGGATCGAATTAACGCGATAAACTTTGGTTTCATTTATTTTATTTTCAATTTAACAATTTCCAAATGAGAAAAACATTATATTAAAAAAAATATTGATAATTTGTGATTTGCATTTCTTTGCATTTCTTCTTCTTATTTTTCAAATCGGCAGATGCAAAGCGGAGCTATAGATTTACATTATATGCCAAATCTAGCACATTTTTCTTCATTATAGCTATAAAGAAGTAGGAAAACACTTCATTAGTGTCACTGACATATAATGAGAATGGACTGAGCGTTCTTGCTTCAATAATGGCACAAATATTGAACAGAAAACCCTTTATTTCGTACAATTGCACACCGATTCATAATTTAATATTGTTTGTCGATTGGAAGCACTAATACCTTATGCCTTAGACACACAGCACTCTTAATGAAGAAATAACTAACGACTCATTAGTCTATAATGATTCATTATAAACTGCGGACACACAGCCATTTCTTTAATTTAGTTAAGCTGTCAAACTGGCTTTGATGAACTTATCACATTAAAGAAGCAATATGAATCGAATTAACGCGATAAACTTTGTTTTCATTTGTTTATTTTTCGAATTTAACAATTAACAAATGAGAAAAACATTATATTTAAAAAAATATTAATAATATAATTTGTGATTTGCATTTCTTTGCATTTCTTCTTCTTATTTTTCAAATCGGCAGATGCACAGCGGAGCTCCAGATTTACATTATATGCCAAATCTAGCACATTTTTCCTCATTATAGCTATAATGAAGGAGGAAAACACTTCATTAGTGTACTTCATTATCATCTGATTTTCGAGCTATAATGACATATACTATTTGACACACAGCATTTTAATGAATAGTTAGTGCAAATGATTCATTAGTTCGTGCTGTGTGTCTAGGGTATTAGACACACAGCAGGAACTAATGAATCATTTGTACTAACTATTCATTAACATGCCGTGTGCCAAATATTATATCATTATAGCTCGAAAATCAGATGATAATGAAGTACATTAATGAAGTGTTTTCCTCCTTCATTATAGCTATAATGAGGAAAAATGTGCTAGATTTGGCATATAATGTAAATCTGGAGCTCCGCTGTGCATTTGCCGATTTGAAAAATAGGAAGAAGAAATGCAAAGAAATGCAAATCACAAATTGTATTATTAATATTTTTTTAAATATAATGTTTTTCTCATTTGGAAATTGTTAAATTGAAAATAAAATAAATGAAAACAAAGTTTATCGCGTTAATTCGATCCATATTGCTTCTTTAAGGTGATAAGTTCATCAAAACCAGTTTGACAGCACAACTTAATTAAAGAAATGGCTGTGTGTCCGCAGCTTATAATGAATCATTATAGACTAATGAGTCGTTAGTTATTTCTTCATTAAGAGTGCTGTGTGTCTAAGGCATAAAGATGTTATAAAATAGTATTGCATTAAATTAAAATTATTTAGAAAGTTAAACTTGTTTTAATGAACCCAAAAACTCATTTGTAAAATTACTGAAAAATGTGCTCCTCTGCAGATTTGTTGTCAAATTTCCTTGAGCTTGTAAGAGATAAACGTATAAAAACAATATATTTGTCTGAATTTTTATGTTAATTCCAATGCATTTCAATTAATACAGCCGTACTGTTTCCAATATTGGTTACAGTTCAGTGTACATTTTGAGCTTGAAAGAGACAAATAGATTTTAGCAAAAATTTGTGCCATTTTTAACTATAGGAATTAGATAGGATGGCTCAGTCCATTCTTATTATATGTCAGTGATTAGTGTACTTCATTATCATCTGATTTTCGAGCTATAATGACGTATACTATGTGACACACGGAATTTTAATAAATATTTAGTACTAATGATTCATTAGTTCGTGCTGTGTGTCTAGGGTATAATGCTTTTATTAAATATTTAACTGGGTATTGCTTTTGCAACTTAACACTGCACACGATTCAAAATGTCTTTTAGTCAAGTAATTGCACTAATTACCGGCCATTTAAAAGTTACTTCAGATTTAATTCAATGTACTACTGTATTGAGGGGAACATCACTATTTTTTAGTCTAATTATTAATAAATAATTTATAAATAGAAATAAACAAAAAAACTACCTTTTGACCAATCTCCGGCCACCAATTGAACCAAATCCCGGCCAACAGAAAGGTTAGGAATAAATGGCCCCAAAGATAACAAATATTAAAATCTTACTTTTTTAACAAATTTCTATATTTCGTAGATATGTACCTATGTGGTTTAAAGTAAATAAAAAAAAGGAACATAAAAATCACAGTTCGTTTGTTGAAAAAAGAAAAAAGGCAATCCAGTATTTTTACCTAATTTAGAAATTCAGTAATAGATTAGGAATTTATCAAATCTCCACAGGCGTGACAGTAAAGAAAGATATGATCGTAAGAACTAAAGTTGTTGCACTTCAAATGGAACCAATTCGCACAGTTATCGCAACCGATATTTTTCAATTTTCTATGTCGCTTATTAGATCTTCCTCAGTTTTTGATTCTTTTTTGATTGCGGCTCGATTTTCTCGGACTTCCTTTTAAATCTTTCCTCTTTTCTTTGTTTGCTTGCGTCAGCCTTTTCTTTTTTTTCGGAGTCCTTTTTATTCATTATATGTTGCCACTCTGGGGAAGATACAGCGCTTGGAAACGTAACCTTTTTAATAAACTGCTGCTTCGAAAAAATGCGGCTACTGCAAGGCATTACGAAATGTTTATCAATACTGGGCGAACAATCTCTAGACTGTAGTTTGATGGAAGGAGAAAAAACAGTGCTATCCGTAGGCGTACTTTCATCAATAACGGTGGAATCATAATATAATGTCGTTTTCGCTGCTCACAAGGTAATTGCCGAGATCAACAGCAATATTGTCTTCATTGCCCATATGAAAATTGGCACTTGTAAAATGCAGATCTTTAACGAGACTATACCATATCCGGCTCAAGATCGTAGATACGTGGTTTCAATTCTTCGACAATGTCGTACATCCCTGTCTCTAGATCTTCAAAAGAGTCTAAAATATGCGATTCAATTACTGAGATTTCTCCGGCTTCGTTGTGAATTTTGGCCTTTATAATTTCTTCAGGTACTTCATCAGTATCAATGCCCTTAGATTGCAGTCCAGCTCTTATTAATTCAACTACTTCAGCCGCAATATCATACCGATTTGGCTGCTGCAATGTGTCGGTCTGAATTTCTGCCTGAACATTGCTTAATTTATCCATGTTATCCCTTACACATTTCGTGAAATCAATGGCGTTAGGTTCGAATAGGTAGAGACCAACCACATTTATGGAAGCCATTGCGTATGGTTTTCTGCAATGATTTTATCTGTAAGGTAGTGGACTCTAGTAGTGGACAAAAGGTTACTTTTCTATTTCTATCATTTATTCTTAAATCTCTTTAATCTACAAAAAAAGTCACTGGTTTTTGTACGCCATTTTGAATAATCCAGTTGCTAAGCCAATTAGTGACATACTCGAAGAAAACATTCCCTTTCATCCACCCAGAGTCGGACAAACCGATATACCAGGAGGAAGGGACACTATTCGCAACTTCTTTTGGGATACGTATATACGGGTATACGCCTTTGATTTGGTTAATATTTCGGCATCCTTTGGAAGCCAGTACTTTTCCTGTTTTGGGGCATAGGCTAAATCCACGTTCGTCGCCGTTTAATATCCTTCTGAGATGTACCAATACGTACTCTACATTTATTTCAGTTAGATAGGCTGTCAATTTACTGAACCATCCCCTTATCATATTTTCGGTAACAATAGTTCTCTCTACCTTTAGTAATACCCTCTGGAACTCTACAGGCTATTTCAGGGTGTCTTTTTAAAATAGTTGAAACCATTTTGTGCTTGGCCGTCTATTTGTAAATGGAGTGTTCCTATTGTCGTCAGAAAAAAATTTTTTAACTGTGTCGAGGAGTTCATCTTTATTGATGGGAAACCTACAGTTTGTAAAATTCTTGCACCAAACTACAATTTTACGTTCTTCCGAAGCTGTTAAAACTGTAGAAGGGCCAGGTTCTGGAAGTTTCCCACTCAATTTATCCTGGAGAGTAGTTCTCGCAGGATATTAAATTTCCGATCTGTTTCTCTAATTGAAATTGTTCCACTCCTAATCAACTTTAGTGCCGTTTTCAGCTCCTCTTCAGTATACATTCGTGTTTTTCGTTTTGCAGTCATTATTTCTAAAAGGAAATCGAAAAACGCATGTTTTTTTTTTAAATGCACTCTTCTCATTTAGCCGTAGTTCATATAAACTCAACCATTTTGTTCAAATTTAACAGTTGGCCACTAATTAGATTTAGGGGAATTTTCTGTACCTAATAACGGCCACTCATTTTTCTCAAAATTTAGAGCAAGGCAGATGTTTCAAATGTATTTTTTTAATCTTTTTCTTTACATAATGTGTTAATTCTTGTGAATTAATATTAGATAGCGCCATTACTGGTTTCTTTACCTGCCTTGCTTCTATTTACAGTATTTATACAAGCGTTTTATCTTTAAAATATGATAGGAAAATTTATTTGTTAAGGTTAAAAAATTGCTTTCCTTCCTATATGAAAATTAAAGGCTTTAAGTTAAGGTTTAGAATTAACTTTTTTCCAATTAAGTATCGTGGCCGCTTTTTTATAGGTAACAAAAAACAAAAACCCGGCCATTTGTGGCCAGTAAATGGTTTTTTCGTGTAACTATGAACCTAATTCCGTCCATGAAAATTTCAGAATTATTTAAACAATAAAATTTAGTTTTTTCACGTTTTTTTGTTTTTTCAAACTATTCACTAAAGTTATTAATTTTCATAACCGTTTCGAACTGAAAAACACCCTACTTACCAGCGAAAAAAGTAACCCATTCCTCAATGACACTGAAAGCAGACTTACGCACTTTCAACTACTTCGCTTGACTGACATGGAATAAATGACAAATGTACAAACACCATTGAACCATACTTATTAAATTTTATTAGTCTGAAAACGTGATATGTTTGTTTTCCAATGAGACCATAAGTGTTTTTAAGAGTAATCTGAATAGGTGCTTTTACCCTGTAATACAAAAAACTCAAAACAAATTCGCTAGTAAAATTGTGTGACCAAATGACGTGTCAATGGCGTCGCTACGCTCAAATTGGCCATACTTATCGAATTTACTTATGTTGACATATAATTTGACATTTAAAACTTAGCGGAAGGTGAGGTAAGACACCGGTTTTCTTAGTTAACAATTCAACTTTAATTCTTAATTGTTCTTTGATAGTGAGTCTTTGGATTTAACTATATTTAAATTAACTCCTCAGAATTAAAAAAAAATATATTTCTTCCCATCTTGACCATGGGTGGGAAGGAATTTAGTCGTAGATTATTATTCCAGGACCACAAATTAATAGCCTTCAATTCAAATCTTCATTTATACGAGAGATGCAATTCTCAATGAGACCAACTGCATTAGATCTGAAAATTGGATCCGGATACCCGGATCTGCAAACTATCCAATTCCTTAAATCCGTGCTATCTGGATCCATTGCTTCATATAAATCATACAAATTTCCATTTTCCCAATCAAACAATGCAATCTGGGGGAAATTGTGAAACTTTTTTGCTTAGTCTGGATCCGGATAGTTCGGATCCGGATACTAGGATATCCAGATTTTAGGAATCGGATCCTAATTATTCCGGAAAATGCGGTTAGTAAATTATCCGGATACTTACATATCTAATCTGTACAACATCATCAGCATAAAGGTGTAGATTTAGAATGCTGACCAAATCTGAACAAATAGTATGTCATTTATAAGCATAGAAAATGAAAATAACAAAAGCGCCCGAGAATGGATCCCTGAGGTACACCAGAAACTACTGGAGAAAAGGAAAGTTAGGAACTGTTGGTGATCTGTTGCCAAAGTAGTCATAAATTAAATTTGCAGAATGAGAAGAAAAGTTAAAGTTTATATAAGTTTTTAGTGAAGAAGTCAATGCTTAACAGTATCAAAAGCCTTGAACTAACCTAAAATATAATAATAACGCTGTGTTCAAATAGATCGCGCCTAAATTATTTCTTCTATTAGGGACGTTCCAAATTACCAAACCGTATCTAAATCACCACCTTTTCCTCCAGTATTTATCTTTTTTTGCGGTTTTTGCACATCTTTTTTTTTATCTAAATCTACCGAAGGATGTAAATAAATAATAACTGTCCGTTTTTGACAGACGTACTTAAAAATACCAGCAAAAAACTTCAAAAGGGGTTGCATTTTTCATCTATCAAAATAAAATATACCTACGCATGGCCATTTAGAATTAAATTGATTTAAATTCCAAAAATTAAACATTTTCCAATTACTTTACATACATTTGAGTGCATCAAGTTATGTA
Organism: Dioctria linearis; assembly: GCA_963930735.1. Lineage (NCBI taxonomy): Eukaryota > Metazoa > Arthropoda > Insecta > Diptera > Asilidae > Dioctria > Dioctria linearis. The sequence continues at coordinate 118,926,605 of OZ005743.1, read as the reverse complement.
GGTATATGTGCGTACATTTCCACGCTATCCTATTAGAGAATTCTGCATGTATTTAGCATAACGACACGAATGAACGTAAAACCGACTTCCAACAATCAATTTTATTTCGAAAAATCGATTACTTTCAGTATTTATAATGAAGCACGAATTCCAACGTAAAATTTCCTGTGTCATCTGCACCACTAAAATGTTTGCAGCAATTTTGTTTTATTAAAACTTTTGTCATTTTGTGCACGAGCTCTTCTCCTCCTTTTTAGACGTATGTCGTCCTGAAATAGTTTGCGTTCCTGATGTACATATATGTTCCTTATATGCTCTCCTTTCAAAAATCAAGGAGTTTAGTAGTTAAAGAGTATAGCAACCGCCTGCCATAACCATTTATGGCTTCAAGTCAGACATACTTTGATGCAAGTCGGAATAAATTTTCCCGGAAAACCTGGTATGCATTTGAGTACTTTAGATGCCAGCATGACACTTTAAATGTGCCTCAAATGTGTTTCAGAACTAGAGAAAAAAAAAATGATAAAAGATTTCATATGTACATATATCTAGATACATGCATGCATGTATGTATACTACTATAAACTACTATAACTGTATGCATAAAATCATATAAGGAAATTTCTAGTGAAGAACATTTTAACCCTAGTCCACTCCAGCTAAGGAACTTTTATTCAAAGCATGTTTCCTTATGTACACAATCTTGGGAAAGTAAACATCAGACGACAGATCTAGGATGTTGGAAATGAATCTTGTGTTTGGAGGACATTTAAATTGCGCATATGACGACCGACCAGATAGATGTGCGTTTTAACTGGTATGCTCTTAAAAAAGCATCAATCTTAAAGCTGATGCTGGTAATGTATGTTAGTTTTGCCTTTTCCATTACCAAAAAAAAAACAGTTTTTTTTTTAAATTCCTTCAGTGCTTCGGCTCCTTCTTGAATATTCAACATGCAAAAATATGTAGATGAGAGTGATTGAGTGAAACATAAAACAAACAAGGAAATGGGTTGAAATCTGCTTCTATCATCACAATCTACATATCAGCTTTGTCGGTAGTTATATGCTTGGACAATCCTTTTTAGAAAATTACTCGCTGCATCACTAAAATTACATACATAAATATATATGTATGCATTCTCTATCACAATATCCTCCATCAATATATAAAAAAATATCCGGCTACGGGCACCTCACTGAATAAATTTCTGTTATGCGTTACACACTTTATCGCCCTAATTGAATCGAATACTTGAACACCTACATATGTGCAAACATACATCTGTACCTAACCTACTTAATTTTACACGCAGGTTGGACACTTTTAATTTGATTGGTGCTTTCCACTACTTAAATTCTCATCCTT